>WBMY01005226.1:573215-589450 GCA_013397315.1 Donacobius atricapilla
AAAGAGGAAAGTAAAAAGAAGAAAAACAAAGAAGGAAAATAGAAGAATAAAAAATAATGAAACAAGAGGGGGAAAGGAAGGAAAAAGAAGGAAAATAAGGAGGGAAGGGAAAGAAAAAAGGGAGAAGACGTTTTTAAAAGGGTGGAGGTAGAGAAAGGAAAAAGGAAGAAAATGAAGGCAAATAAAGAAAGACAGAAGAAAGCAGAGTTAAAGGGGCAAAGGGGCAGAGGCCGGGCGGGCTGTGGGTGCTCCGAGGCAGGCGGGAGCAGCTCGGCCGCGCTGCCGGCGCTCCCCGCTCGCTGTCCCAGGCCGGCGGGGGGTGGCGCGGGGACATCCCTCTCCCGACAGATGCCAAAGGCTGTGCCAGGGATCAGTCCGTGCCCGGGGCTCTTTTCTCCCCTCAAAGGCAGCCGCTGTGGGTGGGAGCCAGCCCAGGCTGCTGGGGGGGCTCAGCTTTTGGGGGGCCCAGGCTGCTGAGCCGGGCTGGGCTTCTCTGGTGGCCAGTGTGGTGTAGCCCCACAATTTTCCAGTGTCTTTCCTGGCTCGCACCTTCTGCCAGCCTTTGAGCCCATCAGCTTCTCGGCCGAGGGAGAAGGAAAGGGTGATGCCCCAGTCCCCCAGTTTTGCTCAGCAATCCCCCTGGAAGTGCTCGTTTTGCAGTTTGGGAGTGGGGTCTGAGACAACACCTGCACGTCCAGGGACGGGAGCGGGGTGCCGAGGCCAGCAAAGGGCGGTCAGAGCGGTCCTGGGGGTGTCGGGGGGTCTCCACCTGCCCGCTGGAGCACACACAATTATCCCGCGGCTGGGAATGCGGCCTCGGGACCCCATGTGAAGTGTTGTGGAAGAGAAACGTCAAAGATCCTCATCCGGCAGCACCTGGCAGTGCTGGTGCTCTCAGGGGCTGAGCCCCCACTCTCCAGGGCTCCGTGGGATGATTTCCCGAGCCGGGCAGGGCTCTGCCACGGGAATGTCGGACGGGAGCCCCATTCCTGCCCCCACGGCATCCCCCCAGCCCGGCAGGGGCTGCCCAACGCCCCAACTGCTCCCTGAGCTCCCGAGGAGGGCAAGAAGGAGAAGGAGGCAACCTTTCGGGCTGAATTCTTGGAAGTCTGGGGGTTCCATTCCCTCCCTCACCCCAAGGCCCCCTGAAAGGAGCAGTTGAGGGCCGACACCAGCCCCGTGAGCGGTACGCGGCCTGCGGGGAGGGAGCGCCGGGGCTCCGCGGCACGGGAAGGAGGGGACACGGCAGGGCTGGACGGACACGGCAGGGCTGGACGGACACGGCAGGGCTGGACGGACACGGCGAGGACAGAGAGGACAGGGCAGGGCTGGACGGACACGGCGAGGACAGAGCGGACACGGCACCCGGGAGAACTCCGGCGCTCCCTGCGGGACGCATCCTGCGGGATGCGCCGGGGCCAGGCGGGAGCGGCGAACGGCAGAGGGGGCTGCAGGTCAGGAGGAGCGGGGACATGGCAGGGACACGGCAGGGGACACCGCTGGGGACAGGCACGGAGCAGCTCAGGGCTGCCAGGCCGTGGAGGGGGGGGGCTGGATCTACCCCGGGCTGGGATGCAGCCGGGGGGCACTGAGGGCACCACAACCCCGGGATTCAGCGGCAGCGCCGCCACGCTTCGCTGCAAAACGCTNNCTTCGCTGCACAACGCTGACATCTGTCCCCCACCGGGGCTCAGGTGGCTTTGCCAGAGTGGAGTTGGACCCTAAAAAGCACCAGGGTGGTCGGAGGCAGGCCGGGGAGGCAGCTTGGTGCCGAACATTGCCGCTCCGAGCGTGTGCACACAAGGTGAGAGGAGCTGAATTGGTGATTTCCCCAGCGGGTTTTGCTCCCGCTTGCTGCAAAGTTGTGAACAAAATGACCGGCCATGCATTGAACGGGCTTACATCGCTCTCCATATGGAAATGAAGATAATCCAAGTCTCAGCTTTGTGTTCTCCAGGAGGGAGCAGGGAGGGAGCGGGGGGCCGGGGGGATGGGGCAGGCTCGGAGCTTGGGGGATTTATCCTGCCCCAAACCTCCCTCCCGCCTCAGCCAGGCTTCATCCCGAGCCAGCACTGCCACGCTGGGGTGGCGAAGACTTTTTGGGGACGCATCAGCACCGGTTCCCTGCGCCTGGACAGCTCCACTTAAAGCTAAGGCGGGCCGTGCACACACTGAAATCCGAGCCTCCTGTCCTGACATCCCCTCTGGAATACTTGGTTGCATAATTCAGCTGGTCTCTCCCTCTCACACTGAGACACACACACATCCCACCCACCCACGCCTGTTTGTTCCAAATAATAACAAAGAAGGATTATTCTCCCTAAACAAAGTCTTGCTAATTAGAGAGACTTTTTTATTTGTCACTTGTAAAACCCTTGAAGCGCTGTTAACAACTCGTTTAACAAAGACACAAAAACTCCAATGAGCAAATAAATAAATTATTTGGAGTTATATCCGAAAAGAAATCATCCTTCGCTGGGCTGTTTTTAAGGCTGTGGTTTGCATGTTTACCTCTGGATGTTGGCTGGTTTGCTGGTGGAGAGGACAATATCCTGCAGTGTTGTGTTGGTTTATGCACTTTGCCATTTGTGTGGCTTGGTTACAGTTCAGTTCCTCTCTTTCGGGTCTCTTTTTGTTCCACAAACCTGCAGGAACACACCGCTGGCATCAGGAAGAGCTGCTGGATCGGCCTCGAGGAGCAGGAGGGGGTCCAGGGGATGGGAGATCAGGATCCTGCCCTGCCTCTGTGTATTTATTTTCTCTGTCATATTTTTTATTTCTCTTGGCCAGCCCACAGGTGCCACTGGGGCCCTCACTGGCACTAACAATGCTGAATCCCCCCCCGCAGCAGGGTCAGGGACGGGGACACCCTGCCGTGGTGGGAGTGTTCCCCACGGTGGGATGCGGGGGTGAGAGGTGGCCACGAGAGGTGAGCACCTGGCCGGGAGACCTGTTCCAGCAGCAGGGAGAGCTTTGCCCTGTAGGAGCCCTTCTCCAGGGCACTGGGATGCTGCACTTCCAGCGCCACCCCAAAAAATCCTGTAGGTTCGGCAGCTTTCCCGCAGCTGTCCCCACGGCCACCAGCAGGTCCCGGTGGGAGCACATACTCAGCATGAGCTTTTCCCACCTTCCTCGGTGGATAAAACGCGCATCCCGGCTTAGCTCGATGTCTTGGCTCCCCCTGTAGCCGCTGCAGAGAGAGGCACCCCCAGTCCCCCCGCAGCAGAGGGGTGCCCGCTGCCAGCCAGGCCAGCCGGGGCTCCCCCGTGCGCTGCCAGCCCCGCGGCTCCTGAGGCGCCACCAGCTCGCACTGCGCCCCAAACCCCTCCTTTGGGGGCTCCCTCCACCTGCCCCAGCACGGGGCCTCCTCCTTGGGGTGGGGGGCACAGGCACTGTGGGGGTACCTGTGCTCCTCCACCAGGGACAGGGACCGCCCTCGCTGAGCCCGAGCCGGGCCAGAAATGGCCCATGGCAGGGGCGAGGGGCCGTCCTGCCGCCGCAGGTGCCGGTGCCACGCTCGGGGAGCCTTGGCATGATGGCAGGGACACGGAGCTGGCTGGAAATGGGGACAGCCTCTCCATCACACCACCCCGCGCTGGCAAATTGCCGTGACTTAACAAATTCCCGCTGCCGAGCTGAGCTGTGGAAATCGCTCCAGTGCACGTTCCCAGCCCCCTGCACGTGTGCAGGCAGCGCTTTTTGCTTAAGCCACATTTTCCTGCGCCGCTTGCCTGAGGGGTCAGCTGGCAGCGGGGGATGGCGGACAGCGGGTCCCCAGCCAGTGCCACTTCCCGCAGGACTCGGGCTCTGGCAGCCGGGCATGGTCCTGCACCCCTGGGGACCCCCAGCCTCGGGGGGTAAATCCCGTCCCCAGCACCTCACAGCGTCCAGGGAGCTGCGCCCAGCCTGGGGGGCACCTCACCTACCCGCCCCACCCTCCCCCCAGGCATTTGGGATTTTCTGGGATCTCTTTGTGCCTCATGCAATAACACAGCAAGGCTTCATAGTAGGTCGGGGGCGGGGGGGGGGTTGCAGAGGAATCCCCATCCCCCCCTCCTGAATTTTATTTCCTTTAGGATTGTCCGGCGGGGTGAGATCTGCCCACATGGGATGGGCTGCTCCTTTCTTATTTTCCCCAGAAGAAAAGGGGACAAAATCGAGCTGATCATGAGACCTTACCCAGGCCTGTGGCAGCTTTTGTGCCTTGAGACAAGAACCTGAGGGATCCCCACGGAAAATCCCCCTCTC
This sequence comes from Donacobius atricapilla, assembly GCA_013397315.1. Lineage (NCBI taxonomy): Eukaryota > Metazoa > Chordata > Aves > Passeriformes > Mimidae > Donacobius > Donacobius atricapilla. The sequence goes on from WBMY01005226.1 coordinate 577,464, forward strand.
AGCAGGGATCTGTGCCACTCCGTGCCCCCAAGTACCCAGGGCCGGGAGGGGAGTGCCAGGCTGACAAATGAGCTGGGACAGGCAGCGTCAGGAATATTGGGTAAAAACCATTTGTACACGTTCCTGAGCCCACGGACATGGCAGGATCACACTCTGCCCAGCCAGGGGTCATTCCCGCTGAGCTTGGGGATTTGTGGCAGGGGTCCAACAAAACCCAGGATTAATGGGACAAGTTTCCAGAAATTAAGAAAAATGGACCAGCTCCTCCTGCAAGGGCTGAGCTCTAAGCCTGAGGGCACTGGTGCTCAACCCCTCCTGTCACCCTGATTTTGGGGACACAAGTGGCAGAGCCGGGCTGGCACCTACAGGCACCTACAGGCAGGTTTTGCAGAGGAGGGGGAGAGCCGATGTCCCCGAGGTCTGGGTCACACTGTGACAACGTGGGTGTGCACTCAGCCCTGCTGCAAAAATCAAGGCTGGCTGGTTAATTAAAGACTTGGGCCCCGAGATCTGCTTATTCAGGTCTGTGGTAGCACTGCTATAAAGTTGTCACGGCCCATTTCCTGGCAGGGACTGAGGCAGCTCCTGGAGGAGCCGCTGGCTTCATGTGCAAGGGGCTCCTCTGATCCCCCCGGGGTCATTTCTCATGTGCCTCAGCATCACAGTCAGCTTTTGTCCTGGGCAAGCTCAGCAACAGCTTTCGCCCTGTCCGGGTGGACCTCAGAGCCTGAATTTAATCATCCATCCTTCCCTCCATCCCTCCATCGTTTGTGAGGCTGTCCCCAGGAGAAAGGAGCCAGAACACGTCGGAACTGCCCACGGTCTCCTCTCAGCACACCCAGAAAAGCCACGTACAAACACAAACCCCCTCGGGATGTGCCCGCACTGAGTGACACCCAGAGCTGGGGAGCTCTGGCTCCTCATGCACCCCAAACCGTGGGGTTTTCACCCAAATCTGGCTTGTTCCTGCAGAAGCAGGCAGCTCCCTCTGCCTGGGCATCTCTGTTAGCATCCCAGCCCCTCATTCCTTGGCTTCAGAGCTGCCCCCCAGCCCCGCTCTGCACCACATGACCCCGGGAGGGGCGATTTGGGGTGGGGGAGAGCAGAGCAGGGGAGGTGGGGAGTGGAGGGTTTGCCATGTATGCTTTTTATTTCAGTAATTCTTTTATCTTGTTCTCGCACCCTGAACAGTATAAGCGTTCATCAAAGTAATTGACGTGGATGAAATTAGCGCTTCCTGCTATGTCGGACAGATAAACTTTGCTGAATATTGATTTTGCACAAAGAAAATGACATGTGCTTGGTCCTCACCCTTTATCTGGACGGAGCAGGGAGATGCTGGGGGAGGCAGGGGGGATGGAGGCGAGCCTTCACTGGAGAAGCATCCATAAGAATTACTTTTATCTCTTCTTCCACGAGAAGACAACAGAAGATAAGGTTGGGAGACAGTGGGGGGGAGGCGACGGGGGGGGATGGCGGAGGGGAGCCCAGCAGAGACCTCCGCCGTGGGTTGGGCGCCGAGCTGGAAGGGGCTGGGGGCTCTTTGTGCGTGGCTGCCCTGGCAGGCGCGGGATTTGGGGGGAGATAATTGGGCTTTTCAGAGGTGGGTGACGCCGGGAAAGAGCACAGAGAAACGTGGGGTTGTCTTTCCTCTCCCCAGACGCCACGGCTGTGTGTGGAGAGGGCTGGGGTTGTCCTCGGAGGGCAGGGGGGCTCTCCTGGAGGAGAGGCAGCTCCCTGCGGTGACGGACACCCTGAGGGACATGGCAGGGGAATGTGACAGCCCCTCCGTGCCTCTTGGGCTGGATCTGCGGGGCGCGCGAACGCTGGGAAAGGTGTGAGCATCTCCAGCGGGAGCAGGGGGGTTGTGGGAAAGGGAAAGGAAATCCACATGTGAGCAGGGAGCACTGCCAGGAGATTTGACTTCGGAGCTTCATTTTCCCCGGTTTGAGCCGCTGGAAAGCAAAGCTCCTCTGCCTGATGCCATCTCGCTGCTTCCCTCGGGCCACACGGGGGGCAGAGCCAGGGGTCACCCACCAAAACCCCCCAAAAGGTCCCTCTGCTCCCTGGGGAACCTGTCCCTTGCTCCAGCCCTGGCACAGCAGAGCCACATCCAGCCCGGAGGTTTTAAGTCCCCTCCAGGCTCCAGGGAAAGGTGCTGCGGGAACAAAGCTTTGCCACGTGCCTGTTTCCCAGAGAAAGGGGCAAAGGTGGCCTTGGAGAAGCACGTGGGATATCTCACAGGGTGAACAACAGACCAGCCTTTGATTGCCTCCAAGGCTTCAGGGAAATTCATTCATCCAGCTCCTCCTGCCCTCGGTGCTGAGCCCCCTCGGAGGAGCCAGGCAGGGTCACCTGCTGACTCAGGCTGCCAGGTCCTGGGGGCACCACCTGCTAGTGTCACCACGGGGCTGTTTGTGCAGAGCCTGACACTCCTGACAGCACAGCCTCGCTCAGGAAGTGCTCAGGGCACTCAGGGAGGTGTTAAAAATCTCCCCGGGTGAGGCTCAGAGAGCCATGAGGATGGAACCGGGGAAGGAGAGGTTGGGCAAGGAGCAGCTCCAGTGGTGATTTTATATCTCATTCATGGGTATTTTATATAGAAAGGCAGAAAACGGGGGGACGTGGAAAGCAATTATCCTGAATTTCCCACCTTGTGTGGAGTAGGGCTGGGCATGGAGCAGAGGTCAAGGTGGGAGAGGCCAGGAGAGGGATTTTGGGGGGAATTCAGCCCTTCCCTGAGTACATCCCCAGCGGGAGCCCTGAGTGGAGCTGAATATTTTGGTTCAGTTTGGGGGGAAAAGTGTGGTTGAAATGAGCTTCTCTGGGTGATGGTGGCAGGTTCTTTACTTGGATTTACTGAGAGACTGGTGGTGTGAAGCTCCAGCAAACCCCTCTCCCGCAGCAGCTTTGCAAAGGACAGGTTCTTCCTGTACAAGGTCCCCTTAATTTTCCACAGGTGCTGGAATCTTGTCCATACATTTCCAAGGACCTGGGCTCAGCAACCCCTCACACTGAGCTGAAAAATCCATGTTTAGTGGCTAAAAATCCAGAGTGTCACTGGTAGCTTGGGGATTTCCCAGGTGGAACTGAGCTCCCTAAAGACCCCGAGAGCTTCCTTCAGTCTGGCTGTGTTGGTGAAATGTTCTGCTGGGTCAACACCACACCCCCAGCTCTCCTGTTTCCCCCAAACCCTGCTGAGAAGCAGGTCAGATCTTGCCAGTGCAGAGCCAATAAAAGTCTGCAGTGTCCCAGGCCACTAAAAAATGGCTCCTTAAAACACCGTGGGGCTGAGCCAGCCCAACCCAGCACTGATTGCACCTCCCACCATTCCAACAGCAGCTCGGGTCACCAGCAGAGCGTCCAGCTCCTTCAGTTTTCCTGCGCATATCCACACCTGATCCCATATCACCAGTCACCTTCCACCTGGGGAATTAGGAGCCGTTTCTGTGACTGTTTCCCCAGGGTGATGTTCCCTTGGGAAGGCTCCATTTAAACCCTTTGCACCGTCATGCACCAGCAGAAAATTAACACCCTTGGTGGGTTTGTTCTGCTTCCCACTTCCCATGGGGGTTTCCTCCATCCCTGGGTAAAGGGAAGCTGGGTTTCATCTCAGCTGGATCATTACCATTTATGACTTTTCTTTCTTGATTTTTTTTCCCCTAAATATATTAGGCCTTGGGAAAAAGAATAAAAAATGCTGCCTTTGGTTGCTGCCTGTATTTTCTAGACACAGTGGCCTGACATTGAGAGCAAACAGTTATTAAATAAACGAATTGTTAGGCATGCTTTTAGTCCTGACACCTCGGGTAAATCTGCATTTATTATTTAGTGAATTAAGTGGTTTTAAATCAAGTTATAATCGGTGGGTGCCCTTGTGCTCAGTATTTTATATCCTCCCGTGCATGCTTTGTTTGCAATTTCTGTACTATTTCTTTAGGTGCATTATATATTTTCCTTGAAATAGCTTCACACACCACTCATGTGGGTCCCCAGCTTCCCAGGAATGCTCCTGCCATTAACAGTTTGATGTCCAGCCCTGTCTCTGTCCCTGTCCCCCCCACACCCCCTGCTGTCCAGGTCTATCCCATGAAAAGAGACCTTTGTAAAATCCTCTTTATTGCTGAATTTCATTGACAGCTGCACAGTTTGCGGGCTCATAGCTTGGAAAGGTTTTCCTGCAGGAGACAGAGGATGTTCAGGGATGCTCATGGTCCCCAGGGCAAAGGGGAACTGCCACCTGGCATGAGCCAGCACCAGCCAAGCTGAGCCTGATCTCAGCAGACCTTTGGGTCTCTCACTCTGCTTTTCTTCTGTTGAAAAGGTGCTGGGGAGCAGAGTGAGTGAGAGCTGGGTCACTTCAAGCTCAGGTTGGTGTTTTGGCCAGCTCAGCAGCCCCACAAAGGCCATATGTCACCCTGCCCATGTTAGTGAGGTCCCTCCTGCCTCCTCTCTCCTTGGGCTGGAGATCTTTTTCTCTCCCACATGCCTAGCAGCAATGTGGCTTCCTAAGGAAGGGGACTCTCTGCTGGAGGGCTCTGTCCCCTCCAAACCTGCCCCTCTCCACTCTCTCTAGCTGCCCAGTGTCCCTGGGAAATGCCAAGCACAGTTCAAGAGGAAAGCTCCCACCTGCCCTGTGCTCCCTCCATCCCAGTCACTCCCAAGGCAGCAGCCACCCCTCATGTCCCATCCTTGTGTCCTACATCTCACCACCCAGCAAACCCCAGCTTCCCATTCCTGAGCTCCTCCCCACTTCAGGCTGGAGCAGCACTTGCTCCACCAGCTCCTGACCAGAGGTCCCCTGCAGCCAGAGCTGAGCCAAGCACTGCAGCTCCTGCCATGGCCCTTCCAGCCTGAGAGCACCAGGCACCCTCCTCTGCAGGATGTGGGCTGTTCACATCTTCATGGCATGGTCATCTCCAGCTCCCCAGGATGTGGTCCTGTCCATTTATCCATGACATGGTGACCTCCATCTCGCCATGGTGTGGTCACCTCCATCTCTCCATGGCCTCCTCTGACCTGGAATGGTCAGGACAGAGCCTGGAGATATCACCCAGCATGCTGTGCTGAGGGTCAGGTGTAAGAATCACCTCACCCAACTTTTTGGTGTCTTTAGTGAGCTACCAAATCCTGACCTAGCTGAGCCCTGCTTTCTAACCCCACCCATGATGTTGCTTGACTCACAAATGTGCAGAGGAAAGGGCTTGACCCAAACCCCATCATTTTCTAGGCTGATTTCCTGCTAGCTTAGCAGGAAACCCTGCCCTCCCTTTCCTCCTGGGCCTTGCCAATGCCCAGGTGCTGTTCTTCCTCCCCCTGGCTGTTGTCCTCTCTGTCACACATCATGACACCCAGCTCAGTCCCACCGTGGTCATGGTCCTGGTGCTGTGCCCACACACTGCCCCTCCTCATCCTACCCTGGGTTTTCTGCATCCCATCCTCCCCCCACGACCTCCCTCCCTCCCTGTCCCCCTCTGCGCCTGTTTTCCCATTTATCTCCTTTGCCTGGTGAATATACATAAATATGAGCAACTGTGTCTGCAAGTGACCTTACCTGCCCTGACTAAATTCATGTAGTGTCTGTGAAGATAATTCGAAAGCCATAAGAAGATAATAAAAAAGGAAAGATAAAAAAAAAAAAAAAAGAAAAAAAAAAAGGGGCAAGCATTGTGGTTTGTATTCTCTTATCTAACCTTCTGCAGGCCCCGGGTGGGAGTGCAGTCCCTCGCTATTTAAAGGGATGCTGCAGTTGGGAACTGCACCAGGCAGCTGCTCACAAGGACAGGGATGGCACAGCCATGAGTCCCACCAGAGACAGGGCTGGGCAGGTCCTTGTCCTCTCTGCAGTGCTCATGGGTGTCCTTCTGGGTGGGAAGGGGAAATCCTACTGCCAGCAAAATTTCCCCCAGAAATATCAGCCTGGCCTGATCCTTTCCCCTACCCAAATCTGAGGGGACACCCCAGCAGGGAAGCCCATGGAGACAACAAATAGATGTAGGACCCCAGCACGAGCAGCTGTTGCAAAGACCGAGCTTGGAAAGAGTAAAACACATCTCTGGGTGTGATTTTTATGGGGTTTTCATCTAAAAATCCCGCTGCAGCTGAAGGCAGGAGAGGGCATTGATTGCAGGGACAGAGGGAATTATCGCAGGCGTCATCACAGCGGTGTCATCTCAGAGCAGAAGGGCTTGTCAGATAGACGGGAGTCAAAGTGATCCTGGGGAACAAAATATGGCAACGAGACCCCAAGGAGATAAAGCAGCAGGCTGGGGAGAGAAATTCTGAGATTTCTCCAGCCCCAAGGAATGCTGCAATCTCTGAAATCACTTCCCCATGGAATTAAACCTCTGCTGTCCTAGCCGTGCTGCAGCCATGTGCTGGGGCCTGGCTGTGCCCATCCTGCCCTGTCCTTGAAGGCACAAGGCTCGCATCAAAACCAACCCAAGCAACCCCTAAATCCCTCAGAGCTTTGCCCAAAACCACTCTGGGTTCTTTCTGCCCTTAGCTTTGTGGCTTTGCACTGCTGGGATCTAAGCATGATAAGCCAAACCATCACAGAGCTGGGAGAGAAAAGCTTTGGAAGAAACAAACAAACAAAAAACCCCTCAGTTGTGCAAATAAAATTTGTGGTTAATGGGGTCACCACAGCTCTGGGTCTTGGTCTAGCAGGTTTCAGCCCTCAGGAGTAGAAGGATGCTTGCAGGGAGCCAGGTGCTCATCCTTTATGGCTCAGGCTGTGTTGCTGAAGCATCCAGAGCTCCTTGGGTGAAGACACTCCTTGGATGAAGCTTCTCCTTTACTCTGAGCCTTCTGCTGCAAACCCCAATTCTCAGAGGAAGAGGAGGTGGGGAACACAAAGTTCCCCCTCCTCACCCCTGGCAGCGAGGGCAGCAGGTAGGACCTGATGGAGAAGGTCCTGACGGGAAAGAGGCAGGGACAGGGACAGCCCCAGGCAGCGAGATGAGGGACACCCACACGGGGGACATGGACACATCCCCCCTCCTCGGTGCCCACCCCCCGGACACGGCGGGGCCTTTCTGCCGCCTTTGTTCGGCAGCTCCAGAGTGGTGTCGCCACAAAGGCGGAGGTGAAAGGGGTTAATTCGGGGGACAGAGGTAGGATGTGAAGATGCAGAGCAGGACAATGGGCCGCCTTCCTCTTTTGTCAGCGCGGCCATTGTGCCGCGTGTGAAAAATGAAATCTGTTTCATTTTCCTCCCAGATGCGATCGGGCGCCTCTATTTAGAAGCCATCAAAAAAAGCAATCCAAGTGCTCCCTGGGGTGGGGGGAGATCCAGAGGGGTGCAGGCCTGCCAGGCACGGGTGTACCTCACCCCACCACTCCATTTATTTACTTATTTATTTATTTGGCGTTTAACATTAATTTGGATTTAACCCACTCCCTGCCTCTGGCACTCAAGTGGCTGAAACAATACTGGAAGTCAGCAGGGCGAGATCTGGGGAAGCATCAGGGGTTGGCAGGAGCAGGGCAAAGAGGTTGGGATGAGCCCAGCTCCCAGCTCTCTGTGCCCATCCCAAGGCCATCCCTCTGGATGTCCCACCTTATCTCCTGCTACACCCCTCAGTCCCCCTCTATTTTTGCAGTTCCGCAGCAACTGATAATCAATAATTCCCTTTCATCCTTGCAGAAGCAGATGAAAGTGGAAGGAAACCCAGTCCCACTGCTCTCTCCCCCCTCCTATCTCTCCCCAAACCAATCCCTGGGTTTGCTACCAAAGTGAGAAATTTTCACCTCCAGAGAAGGTGTGAAACTTGGCAGTTTTGTTCCCTCCAAAGGGAATCACAGCCCTTGCAGAATGCAAACAAACAAACAAATGCAAATTAACCAGGAAAAGCATAGGATTTTTTCAATACACGTTTTAACATTTGCCTCAAATTAACAAATCCAGCTGGAAACTCTCAAGTTTTTTTTTTTCCCATCCAAATCCACAGCTGGTTGTCCCTTGAGATGCTAGTGTGGGTGACAGTCACCTGGCAGCAGGAGGGAATTTGGGTGGTGGGCAGAGCAATCCCTGAACCCCAATCTGCTCCAAGAACCACTCCCCCCCAAAAAAACCAGAAGGGAAGGCGGGCAGAGCACAGGTAAAGCAAGGGATGCTGGAGAGGGGAGCTGGAGTCACCATCCTCCTGCTGCTGGGAGCTCCCTCCTGCTCAGAGCAGCCATCTGAGACCAAATAAACTCATTCCAGCCATGCCAGGGGGCACTGCCAGCTCTTTCCTGCATCCCTCAGGCTCCCCATCCCCTTTGGCTGGGTATGGGCAGGCATGGATAGGACCGGGCTGGTCATCACTTCTGCACAGCCACCCTGGCCAGCCCCACCCCTGGTGAAGTTTGGGATCTTCCCCAGCCACTGGGTGATGGGGGACACTGGGTTGGAGCCAGTGCTGGTGGTAGCTCTGTGAGGGGCAGGTTCGGTAGCCAGGACACTTCCAAAGGTCCTTTCAGGTCTGTAGTCACCATATCAGTGTGATGATGGGTAGGGAGGAAGGCTCTGGGGGGGTAAGAGACATGCCCAGAACTGTCCAGGGATCCTGGGGGATTCTGCCCAGGGATTCTGGAGCAGAAGAGGGGATTTATCTGCTGCTGGGGCCAATGGGCCTCTCAGTAGTGTCATTCCTAGTCAGGAGACAAGCATCCTGCTCTTCCTCCCATCCCCAAACACCTTCCCACCCACGGACACACTGCAGTCACCCCGGGCAGAGTTTAGGGCTGCAGGGTGACATGAGGATGGGACTCAGATCCAACTTTTCCCAACCTTCTTCTCCCAGCGACAGCAGGTGGGACTGGAGGGAGGGAGCACAGGTCAGGACCATCCTCCTCCTCTCCTCCTCCCTGGCTCTTTGTGCCACAGCCAGGCAGATGGGTGTCCCTGCCAGCTCGGTGGCCACAGCCCCCTCCAAGCCCGGCTTCATCTGCCAGCCAATAACCCCGTGCTCCCCTCCACCTCCGCATTGTGTCCCCACACGTGTCCCAGCCTTCTGGCAGCCCCGGGCGGGCTCCATCCCCTCAGCATCCCGGGAGAGGCAGCGGGTGGGACCCCACGGCCGGGGGAAGGCAGGATGGCAACTTGGCGAAGAGACTGTGGGTGTCAGATCACATAAATCAAGCTCCAGAGCCTTCCTATTTAACACACTCTTCCCCTTCGAGTTGTCAGTGAAACCGTTAATTAATTAGCTAATCCCGCAATGAAGTGGATTCTAAATGGATCTCCCCTCCCTTCCCCCCATTTAGGTAATTACTGCTGAGGGAGCTTTTGTCAGAGTAATTTTCCAGCAGGGACAGCCCCGGCTGGCGGAGGGAGATGAATTTAAAGAGGGGGGAAATAATAATGCAGAAGGGGGGATAAAGGAGGGCTCCTCCTGCAGGGCAGCGCACTTCAGAGCCACAGCAGGGCCAGGACTCCTCTGTCCTGGCCTCTCCTGGCCAAGGAGGTGACCAGAATAGGACATGTCCAGCACCCACCTGTGGGAGACAGTGGGAAAAGGTCATCCTGACCTGCTCCAAGCTGCTCCTACAGTGGTGCCATGGCACCAGCCCAGCTTCTCTTTGCTCACACATGGGCTCCATCTTCTCCCTGCCTCCCTCAGGACATGTCCAGGCTCTGGACAACATCAGAGTGCTCCATCTGAGGCCATTGAATGGGATTCTGAACAACCTGACCTGGTGGGAGATGTCCCTGCCCATGGAACAAGATGATCTTTAAAGTCCCTTCCAGCCCAAACCCTTCCATGACTTCCTGATCCCTGCAATGGTGGTGGCAAAGTCCTGGCAGGTTTCCCATACTGGGTCACACCCGTCACAGCAGGTCACACCTGTCTGTCCCCCCCTCACCCAGCACCTCCCAGCTACACCTTAAGCATGTCCCCCTCTGAAGAGCTCCCCACAAGAACCTGGGCAGTAGGAATGAAGAAAAAACCCCAGAGCCTCCAGGGGAGTTTCTTTTCCAAGCCAAGCAAATGAGGACGGGGTTTCCATGGCTGAGCAGAGGAATCAGCCAGGAGGCCTCAGCCCAGCACCTGTTGGGGCATTTATTTCAGAGTCAAGGCACCAAAATAGCACTGGCACATCAGGAGCAGCACTTCTCCTTCATATCTTGCTCTTTCCATGCCCCTGCACAGCTCCAAGTCCTTTTTTGTTCCTCACTATGTCAAGCAAAGTTTCTGAGTGAAGATTTTTCAAAGGTACGCCTGGTTTTAGATCCTCAGCTCGGCGTCCCCAAGTTGTGCTGTGTCCAACAGAGATAGGGCAGGAGTGGTGGCAGCTGCCTGCTGCAGCCTGGCTGCCTTTGAACTGCCAGGCTCTGCTCCGAGCCACGCTCCAAATCAAAGGATACTGCTGGAAAATCACAACTCACCTCTCATCTGGGTGCAGAGGAATCTCTGGGTGCTCACAAATCCCAGTGCAGCCAGGAAGCTGCAAATCCACCCTCCCCCGCCCATTTCTGAGGGGTGGTCTGATGGGTGGCAGAAATAGGAGTTTTGGGGATTTCTCCCTCACCCTAAAAATCTCCCTGGAGTGTTTCTACGTGCTGGACTGAGGAAAAAGCGTGAGAGCCCCTTCCAATGGGTACCAGAGCTTCCAAGGAGAGTCTGCTCCTCACTGTGGAAAATCACTGAAGGGAGGTTGCTCTAATTTAACGGGTGCCTGCAGCCTGTCTGTAGGGCAAACATTCCCATCTCTTCAAGAGGTTCCCTAAGCAGCCAGCCTGCACCTGGCAAAGAGAGTCACAATTTCCATCCTTTCCCACATACTAATTTCCCCTGCTACACAGAGCAGCCATGTCTCCTTTTGGAAGCTCACTGTATCCTACCAGGCTCCCAGAAAGAACTAATTACTACCCAAAATGACCTGAGAGAAGCACAGGTGATGAAGGCAGATCTCCTCTTTCTGACTCTGGGGGGTGCAACCAGTGGGGTGGTACAGCTGGAAGTGTTTTAATACCCTATTTTCTTCAGGTTTTTCCCAAATACAGCTTGGGGGGTGGGGAACAGGGATGCAGCTCTGCGGTTTGTCGTGGCTTAGTTCTGCTGGTGGTGCAGGACTTCCCACTTCCATCCTTTCTTATGGTTTTGTCTCTTCTGGCTGTCTGCAAAGTCTGGCAGGGGCAGCTCTTGGTGGTTTCTCCTCCCAAGGAATAGATTAAACCTCAGCATTTCACTCTAGAAACCAAAAATAAAATTAAAAATAACAGCCCAGGAGAGCTGGAGAAATGCTGGATGTAGCCTTGGCATAGGACCTGCTCTGGAGCATTCTGGTCCCGTAGTCATGAGGACCCCAGAGATGCTTGGGAAGGGATCATGAGGCTCGGCTAAGAGCATGGCTGATCTTTTATAAGTTGTCATGGAAAAATAGGGTGTTTTTAGAGTTAAGGCCAGCACATCTGAGAGGCTGAGCAGGACACAGTGGGGGAGGTGGCTCAGATTGGGGCTGTAAAATCAAAAACTAAAACAAGGTAAGGGCTTAACACTGCACTCAAGGGATGCTATCATGCGCAGCAGCATGGATGAGATGGTGTGAGGGGCACTGCTCATCCCTGATGGGAAACCAGGCCCAAAACTTCACCCCAAACCCTGCAGCTGGGCTGTGCCACCCCTTCACCAGAAGCCCTCCCATGGAAGGGTTGCTCCCAGCAGGACAGCAGCAGGAGGGTGCAAACCAGCCCAGCCCAGTTGTTTTCCATCCTTCAGCCACAGTGCCAGAGGCAGAAACAGAATCTGGTTTTGATCTGCATCTCCCCTCTCACTCCTAACAGAACCCAGGGCACTCAGCTGGAAAATCCAGACCCAGGGTTGAACCCAGAGGGGCGTTAGGAGCCAGCAGAGAGGGAGAGCCGGCGGGAGGTGCCCTGTGGCATTGCTGCCGTGCCCAGCGCTGCTGTCCCTCCCTCAGTGGCACCGCGCTGTCCCTCCCTCAGTGGCACCGCGCTGTCCCTTCCATCGGTGGCACCGCGCTGTCCCTCCCTCAGT
>WBMY01005226.1:590351-619763 GCA_013397315.1 Donacobius atricapilla
CTCCCCCTCCCGCGGTGGCTCCGCGCGGTCCCTCTCTGGGTGGCACCGCGCTGTCCCTCTCTCGGTGGCACCGCGCTGTCCCTCCCGCGGTGGCCGGGCGCTGGCGGCCCCGGTAAATCAGCGCTGACAGCCGCTGCTCCCGGGCAGCTGGCGCGGGCAGAGGTCCAAGGTCAGCTAAGTGTTTAATGGGCCTCCTGCGAGGACCTGTGATGAAAGGCGGGCCGCAGAGGAGGGAGCATATGTCACCGCCTGCGCTCTGGGGCTGGTCTCGGTGACACGGGGATGCTTCCCGTGCTTCCCGTTGCTTTCCCAAAGCCACCTCCCTTTCCAGCAGCGCGGCAGGGACTGCTGCGGCCTTTAGCACCCGCGTGCCTGCGACTCGAGTGTGGGTGATGGACGCCTGCGTGCCCAGGGCAGGAGGTCCTGCCAGGACAAAGGAACTGCTGCTCTGCAAGCAGCTACGACCACGCAGCAAAGCAAACCCAAATCCACTTTGGTCCTAGCTCTGACTGAGGTCTCCCTGTACTGATTTACACCCAAGGCTGAGCAGGGGAAGGGAAAGGTCTGTGCACATTTACAGCACTGTGACGAGGAGAAAGACAGTGAAAACACAGCACCTGGACCATCATGGTCCTTCACGTCCCTTGTCCAAGCACAGCTGGAGCCAGGCAGCCTTGGCACCTCAGTGCAGCGCTGTGGCGCTGGGAAAACACGTTCCCAAGCCTCAAACAGCAGCTAATGACCAGCTAGTTTAATGGTTGGACTTGGTGATCTNCGCTCTGTCCCTCCGGCCGAGGCACCGCTCTATCCCTCCGGCCGAGGCACCGTGCTGTCCCTTCCATAGGTGGCACCGCTCTGCCCCTCCGGCCGTGGCACCCCTCTGTCCCTCTCTCGGTGGCACCGCTCTGTCCCTCNCAGGAGGTCCTGCCAGGACAAAGGAACTGCTGCTCTGCAAGCAGCTACGACCACGCAGCAAAGCAAACCCAAATCCACTTTGGTCCTGGCTCTGACTGAGGTCTCCCTGTACTGATTTACACCCAAGGCTGAGCAGGGGAAGGGAAAGGTCTGTGCACATTTACAGCACTGTGACGAGGAGAAAGACAGTGAAAACACAGCACCTGGACCATCATGGTCCTTCACGTCCCTTGTCCAAGCACAGCTGGAGCCAGGCAGCCCTGGCACCTCAGTGCAGCGCTGTGGCGCTGGGAAAACACGTTCCCAAGCCACAAACAGCAGCTAATGACCAGCTAGTTTAATGGTTGGACTTGGTGATCTCAGAGGGCTTTTCCAACCTGAAAGATTCTCTGATTTCAGCAGAATAGCCTCACTGCCATCCCAAAATGAAAAGGATGTCACACTCTGCCTCAAACTCAACTTTTTGGAGTTGCTGAAAGCATTTTGGCTTCTGAGCGTCCCCTGGACACTCAGAATATACTGGATTTCATTATCATTACCTCTTCATTACCCTAACTACTAGACTCTGTAGTGCCTCCACACAGCTGCTGGTGACTCTTCTGTATAAAACAATACCTGGATGAATTTGGTGCTTTCAGGTTGGTTTCCTGTGTCTGGCAGTTTGAGAACCTCAATTAGCCAGCCACTCTTTTACCAGGCATCTTCCAGTCAAGTAAGAAAAGCTTTTCCCACTGCTGCAGCCAAAGGCTCAGGGCTGTATCCTTTCCAGGGCCACTGGTTACAAAGAACCATCCAAACAAAAAAACAGGCTTCTGAGCCCAAGCAGAGCTGAAGTCCCACCCACTGCTTTGCAAAATCTCTTGCCTTTCTCCAAAAGGAAAAGGGAGCCATCTCTGCCCCTGTCCCACACCAGCTTTCTCTCCTCCACCCCTTCATAACCTGGCTCATGACCCTTCTCATGAGCAAACCCCCACAGCACCAGGGTTCTGCTCACCCTGATCAGCTGCCTGGAGCCTGCTGCCTGGGCATGGGTGCCATCCCAGGAAAACACTGTCTGGGCTTGTGTTTTCCCGTGCTTCTGAGGGCTGGCAGCAGAGGAGAGCTTGGCTGCAGGGGAGGCTGCTCCAACATCTGCTCTCAGCACCTCAGCCTGATTTCACACAGCTCCCAGATTTGGGGGGGTGGAGAGGAAGAACAGGGGATGCGGGGAAGAGCAGAGGGCTGGTGCTGAGCTGCACGTCTGGGGGTGAAGCAGTGGGGAGAGGAGGCCTTTGGGGACATGGGATGGGAGGTTTGCTTTTGCAGACTGAATCAAACGTTGGGAAGCTGGTGAATTAGCTGTGTTTGCTGAGCAAACGCTGCCAGGGAGGGATAGGCAGAGCAAGAGTGTTTAAGCACACAGTCCTTTATTTGCTAGCAAACATCTCCAGCTCCTCCTCTCCCTCCCCTGTTCCTCTGCACGCCTTCCCCAGCTTGTGCTCCAAAGAGGCTGAATGATGCCTTCTAAGAGGAGGAGGGGGAGATCCCCCTGGGAGAAGCATTTTTTTTCACCAAGGCATCTGCACCAGAGCAGCCAAGAGGAGAGTGGTGGCTTGTGGTCGGAATGTTCTGTCCAAAATAAATTATTAAATACCCTCGTGTTCAGCATGACTTCCTTGGGCTGTGTTTTCCACCTCAAACAAGGGTTGAGCTCTGGATGGAGATGCTGAGGGTGATGCAGGATGCCAGGCAGTCACGGGGACTTGGGTGAAGCTGGCACTGCTAAAGACTTGGGGCTCAGCTGCAGAGCAGAATTCCTCCTTGATAATCAAGATTGGATGGGGGTTTTTGGCCTCCACTGGTCTTTGGGTTGTGATGCTGATCTCAAATCCTTCTCCCAACTGCAGTTCCATTGACAGGGAAGAAGTAACTGAGCCTGTTCTGGAGCTGCTGTGGGAATATGTCCTTGTCCCTTGGCTAGGAGCAGCTGTGCCAAACTGAAGTGCCAGGTCCTCTGTTGTGCTGGGCCCACGTCCAGGTACAAGATGAGAAATGTCATCTCTGTCACTGGGACTGGCAGGTGAGGGTGGAGCTGCAAAAGAAGAATCTGGAGGAAGAGGTGAGGGCACCAGAGAGGTGAATCCTACCTCACGGCCAGCACTCAACTCATAGGGAGCCGCCAAAAGTGCTTTCTCTTGAGGTTCATAATTTCATCTGCTCTGGTGTGCCTGCACACTGAGTGGGATCTTCACCCATCCCTGTCTGGGCCTCACCAGCCCCTCATTGGTGTGCACAGAACTGAGCCTGCACCGGATGGGCTGAGCAGCAGCACTGGGAGTTCCAGGGGGACCCTCAGCACATCCCTGCCAGACATTTGGCCTGCTGCCTGGGGCTTCTGGTGGGTTTTCCTCAAGGAAGAGGGGAAAATATGGAACCTATGCTGTCCATCACTTTCTGGCTCCTAAGCAAGCCCAGACACATCTCTGGAAATTCTGGTTGGAAAACTGAGCTGCCTGTCTGCCTTGAAATTCCTCCCAGTTACCTGTTGATGTCCCACATCCCTCCATTCCTGGGTGTTCCTAAACCTCCTCCCACATTCCTCAGGCCTCCCCACCATGATCTGGCCTGCTCCAGCCTTTGGCCAACAAACACATGGCACAAATCATCCTCCAGCTCCTGCAAAGATGCTGGGGCCAGTTGCCACATCCATTCATAAAACATCCTCCCCCTCACCAGCAACTGCTGGAGCGGCTTTTATGGAACAATCTTAATGTTCATTCACCCTTTGAAGGCCAGGTGCTTGGACAGCAGCTGTGCTCCACACGCTGCTGCCTGAATTACTCCTGGCTGGCAACTTGCGAATCATTCATTATTAAACTGCTCATGTGCTCGGCCTGAGGCTTAATCCAATGCCACCACCGTGGAAACAGGAGAAATCCAGCCATCTGGAAGAGCAGGAGCACCCTTTGTGCCTGCCTCTGTCAGCAGTGACACTGCCCTTCGTGGTGGTGGTGGCAGCTTTCATGTGCCACCATGGGGAAGTTGTGCCCTGGCACCTCCTGTGGCACCATGGAGGAGGAGCATTAGAAATGAAAATACACTAAATGAGGCTTTATCCAGGTGCAGGTTCGTGGTGGTGACAAATCTTACCTATAGAAGTGAAGCAGTGCTGGTTTACACCACTCAGCAGCTTGGTCCAGCGTTGGGAGCTTTGTCGGGGATTAGTGGGAGAAATTGTTGGGGAGGGGAAGAACCTCATTACCCTGTCCTGGCTAATGCCTTGCTTTTCTCCGGTGCATGTTGTTGTTGGGAGCTGGATCTAATTAGTCCTTGCAGGAAATGCCTCGGCTTCTCCCGTTCCCTCCTGCTTGGGGGGGATTGGGGGAGTTAATCCAGTCCAACACAGGAACAAACCCTCTTGTGAAAGCAGGTCCGGATCCCAGCATTTGCCCTGCAAAGGAGCACGTGCCCAGGCACACCAAACCATCCCAGAAGACTTGGACAGTGCACCTGAGCTCCCTCATCAAACAAACATTTGGCAGTGCTCTGACTGTGGCAGGCAGCACCACCAGCATCCACCCACACTCTGAGCAGGCAAAAAGGAACAGGGAGAAGGAATCTTCCCTGTGCCTCATCCTGCTCTTGGCAGGGGAAGGGGCAACAGAAACCTTCTGACCCCCAGGCAAAGGGGAGCTCAAAGCACCATCCTACAGCAGTCCCAGGCACAACCAGGGCACGAACCAGACCCAGGCCCTAGACGGGCAGGGGAAAAGCTCCTTGCAATAGGTCCAAGGTCCATCCAGGAGGAAGAATCAGAGACAGGCAGACCTACAACACAGTCCAGGGATGAAACAAAGGCACAAGGACATCCTTAAGTGTAGCTCCTGGGCCATGGGCACAGGTGGGGGACCCCACTGAGGCTGGTTAGAGCAAGGAGGGGTAGGCAGAGCTCTTGGGGCCCTGGCAAGGCTCATCTCTGCATCCCATTCCCTCCCTATCAGGTAGCAACTCAATAAAGATACAACCCCCACCATGAGATCTTTTAATTTAGGTACCTGGCCTTGTCGTCTTCTCTTTTCTTGCAGGGAAAGACATTGAAGGAGTTTGTTCTTTCAGTGCAGAGGGCTTGGCTTGCAGAGGGAGCTCAGCACTGCCACACAGCCTATGGTGAGATGAGCACGTGGAGTTGGTGCTCTGCAGGTGCCTCTGGTTTCTGGTGTGAGCAACATCCCTGTTTGCAGGATCCCAGCCTGACAGACCACCGTGATCACTCCAGGTCTCTCTACCCAAGTCACTGTGTCTCTCACCATGTTTATTAGTTGGCTGGGACTAATTAGCTAAAAACCCTGACTCCATTCAGTGTTGGAGCCATGTCTCCAGGCTGAGCTGTGCCAACAGGCACTGGTGTGCTTTACCTCACACATGCTGCTGAGCACAGCCTGTTTAGCTCAAAATATCATGGTGGGGGTGGTCAGTGCTCAGATAGCCCGAGGAGCTCCTCCCTGTGAGGATGGCTTTGATTGAGTGCAATGTATTCAGCATTAGAGGCAAGCCCAAGGCTCTGATTTACTCCGAGGTCAAAAGGTGGGACAGGAGAAGAGGAAAGAATTTATCACCTCCTGCTGCAGAACCAGCACTGGGAAATGTCTCCCTGTGCTCCATCATCTGCAGTGCACAGCTGGACATAAAGTCACATCTCCCTTTCTGTACTGGAGCAATGATCTCCAGGACCAGGGCAGAGCAGAGAAGTGTTTTGGTGGCCTGTCTAACAGCTTTACAGGTCCCTGAATCATGGAATCATGGGATGGTTTGGGTTGGAACAGATCCTAAAACTCATCCAGTTCCAAACTCCTACCATGGATAGGGAAACCTCCCACTAGGTCAGGTTGCTCAGAGCCCCACCCAGCCTAGCCTCCTCAGTTTGCTCTTCTTCCTCTCCCTGTGCCTTCTCCAGGCTTTCCTGATCAGTCCCAGCTTCCCCGGCAGAGCTGGAAGAAGGGAGCAGTGACTGGAAGGTGAGCAAAGGCATTACAGCTCAGAGAGTTGCTCCACAAACACCAGGTTTGGTCCAAATGTTTTTCTGCTGACTGGCTGTTTGCAGATCTAGTGCTGGTTTAGGGCACTGGTTTTCATCAGACTCAAGTACAACTCTGAGAGAAAACAATTGGGAGTGGGTTGTACATTCCACTGTCCCTGGAAATCAGTGCAGGAGCTCACCCCCACTGGGGGATGTGTCAATCCCCTCCCCTGTTCCGGGCTTTCTATCCCCAGAAGAGCCAGCTGGGTCTGCACCATGCTGGCAGCAGGAGCATCCACAATCCCTGAGCAGAGCCGTGTGCCAGGATGGGGGACTGCTCAGCATGGTCACTTCTCTTATCAGCTAGTGAAGGCTGATAACCAGTGACCTCAACCAGTTGTGAGGTCTTGGAGCTCACACCTGAGGCTTCCCGTGGATAAACCCCTATCGGGTGAAAGGCTGAATGCCAGCAGATTCAATCTGCTTGCTCTTCTTGTTTCCAGCCATGAAGCTGAACAGCTGCCTGAGCTTCTGGGACTAAACCATGGGCAAATGAGCCCTTCTGATCCCAGAGAGCTGGTGACTGAGAGCTGGGCAGGTATTCCTGCCCCTGAGCAGGCAGCACCTCCCTTGATCTTTGCTGAGGATGGTTCACAGCCTGGTGCTCAGAGATGTTCCCCCTGCAGGCAAGACTTTCCTGGCTAAATATGGCAGAAGACCAACCTCTTCCTCTGTGTCCATTGGCTGGAGGGGCCTCTGCTCTGCTGGCCTTTGTACCCGTGCAGGTACACCCACCCCAGGCCTGTGGTGGAGCCTCCAGCCCATCCTTGTATCCTGGGGATGCTTCCCAGCTCCAGCAGCCCTTGGACAATCCTTGGTGTGAGATCTGGCTGCATCCTCCATGGCTGGCTGGCTGCTCAGCCCTTCCCTCCTGAAGGACTTTGCCACATGCCCTACACCTGGAGCTGAACAGACCGTGAATAAAGCTTTTTGATCCCTTGAATAAAGCTTCCTGGGATCAAAACCCATGCCAAAAAAAAGTCGGGGAGAGCCCCCGAAGCCCTCCAGGGTGGCTCAGGTGTGTCCAGATGCACATGTGTGCACACACACACACTGCTGCCCATCTCCTCTCCCTCCTCCTGCTCCTTCTCCCTCTTTCATCCTTCTGAAAGGAAACCTGATGGTTTCTGAGCTTTGTTGGTGGTTAGGAGGACACTGGATAAAGAGTCTGAGAAAGTGAGAGAGGGTGCACAGGGCTGCAGGAGGAGAAGGAGGGCAAAGCAGGAGAAGGAGGGATTCTCGGTATCTACAAGGGAATTAAGGCGCTTTTACCAGAGTGAAGAAATCAGCTAAAGAATGGCAGGCGAACAAAAGCAGCAAGGCTATGGACAAGTCGCTCTGAATAGATCCAGATCCCCTTAAGTTTGTAACACCCCCTACACACTTCTTTTTTCCCCTTCCCCCCCTTAAGCCTTTGCTCCTCACTCCTTCCAAGAACAAATGCAGAGCAAGGGGAAAGAAAAAAAATGCCAAAAAACACACCACCACAAGGGAGGGGAGGAATGGAAGAAAGCTAAAAAAAAATCAAATAAAATAAAAGGTAATCCTCAGCCACTTTGCCCCTCTGGGGGCTGCTCTGGGCCAGATTAAAGGTCCGGTGTGAAACCATTCTGCTATTCAGATGCGATAAGCAGGATTTACAAGCAAAGAGAAAGAGAGAAAAGAATGGGCGAGAGGAGAAAAGGAGAATTATTTGTGTCTCTTAATACTTGTTAAGCACTTCTCTTTTGCTAGACCAGACAAGACACAGCTATGCTCAAAGTCCGTGCACAATCCTGCCCGCTTGTCCAACACCCCCCTCTCCCTCCCTCCTCTCCCTCCCTCCCTGCCCTCCACTTTCTTTGCTCTCCCCCTACCCCCCTGTTAAGCAAGCAGGCAACACTTTGTTGCTACTGAGCTGAAATTGGTCTCCTCTCCGAGCGGCACACAAAGAGAATGGCAATTAACCTTCCTGTTCCCTGGTGACAGCGATCTAATCAGGGCTGCGCCCAGGCACTGCCAGGGCCCGAAGGCAGCGCCTTTGTGCGGGCCGGGGGGCACGGGAGGGGGGCCCGGGGCACGGGCTGGGCGCTCCCTGTGCTGCCGGCTCGGATTAGCTCAGCCCTGGGCTGGAAGAGAAGGATCCGTCTCTTGGTGGCTGCTGTGGGTGGGAGTCGGGAGCAGCAGCCTCCCTGAGGAATGAGGCACGGACCTGTTGGAGCAGGCCACAAACGTGCTCCAAAGGCTGCAGCGGCTCTCCCACGAAAAATCCCGACAGAACTGGGGTTGTTCAGCCTGGAGAAGAAAAGGAGAGCTTGGTGCCTGAAGGGGCTCCAAGAGAGCTGGGAACAAACTTCTTGTCAGGGCTTACAGCAACAGGATGAGGGGTCGTGGTTTTAAACTAAAAGAAGGGAGATTCAGGAGAGATGTAAGGAAGGTGATGAGTGCTGGAGTGGTGGCAGATGCTCCATCCCTGGAAGTAACTCCAGGTCACGTTAAATGGGGCTCTCAGCAACCTAGTGGTGGTCTTCAGAGGACACTTCCAACCCAAATCACTCCTTAATTCCAATAAATTCTGGCCCAGTGCAGACCAGGTGCTAATTAGGTTGCCCTAATTGCTGGTGGCCCACTGGAGGAAGAGGCAGCAGCACGAGGCTACAAAGGCCCTGCAGGAGGTGTCTGGGGGTGACCTGGTGGAGCCCCAGGTAGAGCCAGGACCATCCTGTGGAGCTGAATGGTCCAAGCAGTCCTTGGGTCCAAAACTGGAGTGTCTGGCATCTCCTGAGCCCTGATGCTCATGGAAGATTAATCAATCCTTGCTGCTTCTTCATGTTCCTGGGAAGTGGATGATGGAACAATGATCCCTGTGGGAGGAAGAAGAGAAAGGCCAGCCCAGCCTCCCATCACCAGCAGTTCTGTGGATGAGGAAGGCACTTGTGGTGCTTCACAGGCAAGAACTACATGCTGAGACCTGCAAACAAAATCCTTGGGTTTAAAACTTCTATAGAAGCTTTTTCCTTTTTTTTAAAGTGGAAAATAGGGTTGTTTGAAAAGCCACAACCATCCTTTACAAAAGAACCACTATTCACCAGTGACACTTTTCAGCAATACTCATCCACTCCATATTTTTCCATTTTTGTGAGGACTGGGGATGAGGAACAGCCAGTGCATTACTAGAAGACCAAGATGTAAGTGCTGGGTTTGTGCTGCATTTGAGGGAGAAAACATGAACCTCCTGAAGGCCAGTCACAAATGGAGAAATATTTTCTTTTCTTTTTTTAAACCTCTAAAAAATCCCTCTACCGAGCAGTTCTCTAATTGTGGCAATGAGTGAGGCAGAGATCTCAGAATCAGCCTTTTGCTTTCTGATTAGCCTTACCTTAGATCACAGCAAAGCAGGAAAATGATAGTGACTTGTCTTCTTGCAGGCAAAAAAACCAACCCAATAAACACCACCACCACCCCAAAAAACCCCAAACTCAATTCCCTTTTTTTTTCTTCTCTTTTTAGTTCAAAGAAAAAATAAAAATCTTGAAAATATTGCTAAACCAGTTAAAATTCACCTCTTCCTCATGTATTAGAACTAAATTTTCCTTTTGTGGCCAAGCAGAAGACCTGCACCTACAGCTTGAGGACAGCCCGATGGGAGATGGATATTCCAGCTTGGAGATTTGACATCATTGCCCATCCCATACACATAGGAAACCTCATCCGTAAAAAACAATTCCCGATAATGTTTGTAGTGTGGAGCTTAAAGTTTGGAGCCTTCTGCTGGCGTGGGCTCTTCCGTTTGTCCTCTCCAAGGCCTGGCACACCTCAACGACAACTGAAATCCAAAAAGGTGCCAACAGCTGGAGCTTCCTAACTCACTTAGAGGCCTCCCTGCTCCCTCAGGAGCGGAGTGGATTGAGGGAATCCTGCTCCTGAGCTCACCCAGGACCTACCATTAAGAAGGCGATGAAGTCGCTGCTCTGCCTCTCTGCTCCACAGCGCTTCGGGGGATGATGGAATCTACCTCAAAGAGACAAGCACAAACATCTCAATTACACCTAAGGAAGAGCATAATTGAGCCTAAATTGATTCAAACAGAGGCAATTAAAGCAAAACTCGCCCCCCCCGCTGGGACGCCGAGGCGCGGCTTATTTTGAACTCATAACCACAACAAAAAACAATCATTACAGGGCAGGATGGCACCACGTCCCTCCTGCCAGGTTAAACTATCGGGGGGGATGTCTAACCCTCCCCCGCAGCCTCTCGGGGAGCGGAGGGGCCGTTCAGCACCATGGCCAGCGGCGGGGCTCTTCCCGGCCCTCTATCTGCCCGTTCCCTGCCCTCTCCCTGCCCGCTCCCTGCCCTCTCCCTGCCCTCTATCTGCCCATTCCTTGCCCTCTGTCTGCCCGTTCCCTGCCCTCTATCTGCCCGCTCCCTGCCCTCTCCCTGCCCGTTCCCTGCCCTCTCCCTACCCTCTCCCTGCCCGTTCCTTGCCCTCTCCCTTCCCCTGCCCTTTCCCTGCCCACTGAGCCCAGGGCTGCCCACAAGGGATGCTGCTCCTCCCGCTCCACCCCAAGCCCAGCACGGATCCCGCGGTGTTCCCTCCACACAAGGAGCGGCTGAGGCCGTTTGGATTGCTCTGCCTGGAGGAAGACCCAGGCGAGACTCATGGGGGGGTGCAGCTTCCTCAGGGGCACAGGGGGGTCAGCTCCAATCTCTGCTCTCTGTGACCAGGGACAGGACCCAGGGAAGGGCTGGAGCTCTGTCAGAGGAGGTTGACGGTGGATTTTAGGAGAAGGTTCTTTTCCCAGAGGGTGCTGGGCACTGCCCAGGCTCCCCAAGGAATGGGCACGGCCCCGAGGCTGCCAGAGCTTCAGGAGTGTTTGGACAGCGCTCCGGGGATGCACAGGGTGGGGTTGCTGGGGACAAGGGCTGGACTCCATGATCCTTGTGGGGCTCTTCCCACTCAGAATATTCCATGGTTCTGTGATTCCTCCATCCCATCACAGTGTCACGGCAAGGGCTCGGTGAACGCTGTTTTCCACGGGGGTTTCTCTGTCCTGGGCTAGGTGGAGACTGGATGGATCCCAAGATCATCAGATCAATGGCTGGGGCTGGGAGGGACCACTGGAGGTCATGTACCCCCCGTTCCCTTCCCAAGCAGAGTCCCCGGGGCATCCCACTCAGGATTGTGTCCACACAGCCACTGAGCATCTCCAGAGAAGGAGACTCCACCAGTCTCCCTGGACAACCTGAGGGAATTCTGAGGGAATTCTCCCCGATGTTCAGGTGGAACTTCACTCTCAGTCTCTGCACCACTGAGCAGAGCCTGCTCCATCCTCTTGTCACCCCCCTTCAGACACCCATAGGATCCCCTCCCAGTTTTTCCTGCTCCAAGATAGTTGCTCTGTGTGGAGAGCAAACAAGAAGCATCAATTAGAAGTAATTACCACCCCCTCCCCATAACTTAAGAGGCTAATATTAGCCTTCATTTTTAAGGAAGGTAATTTGACGACCATAAATTACAATTATAAAAACTTCATTAGAGTCGGTAGCAATCCATCCACCATTGTTCTAATTACACACTGTAGGAGTAATGAATGCTAATGGTTTAATGTACAATAATTACCACAATTGAAAAATAATAATAATACAGAACAACCTCAGTTATCCAAATGTCATGGGGGACATGGAATGGGTTGGGGTAATCGTGGTTTCAGATAATTGAGGGACTCTTCAGCATGATTAATAGGTGATGTGACCTCTGGGTGGGGAATGAGGAGTTTTTAATGAATGCAGCGTGGTCAAGTGAGGGAAGGCACAGTGCAGGGAGGGAAAGTCAGGCATCTTCTGTCTTAGCTTGCAATTTCACTGGACATTTTTGACTTGAAGTAAATTCACTGGATTTGCAACTGAACTGTGCCACCTCCTGATGATTTCTGGGTGTGGTTGGCAGGGTTTAAAAGCAGAAATATGGGATCATGTTCAAAATGATGGGCAGAGCACAATTCCAGCCCCTTGTGGCACAGAGACCACACTGGATGTAGGTTTTTCCAGGTGGGATGGGGCTTCAGGAGGTCTGTAATCCAACCCTTTGTCCAAAGCAAGCCCAACACGGGATTCAGAGCAGGTTCTTCAAACATTTGTCTTGAACGTCCAAGGATGGGGATCCCACCAATTGCTTTGGCCCCTATTCCACTGCTCATTTATTCTCACGGTGAATTTTATTTCCTTATATCCCATCAGATCCTCCTGGAGCAGCTCAGGCTTAGGCATCAATTCCCACAGCCCTTTAGCCAGCCCTGGTTTTGTAAGACATCCTTGGACACTGAAAGAAGATCCCATCCATGTCCCAGGGACTGATTAGGAACAATGAATTCTTGATGCATTTCCTCTTTAATAGCATCCTAATTTATTAAAAATGCAGATAATATATCAATGGAAATTAACTTCACACTTTCCTTACCCTGGCAGGTTGAGCTGCAGGTGAATGCAATGTAATTAAGAAATTAAAAGGTAATTTCCACATATGCTTTCTGCTAATCTAACTCGGCAATCATTTAATTTACAGCAGGGGGACTAGCAAGGAGGGAAACCAAAATAAATAAGATAATAGTGGGTTTAATCGCTCAGTGGAATGGAGAAGGAGTCGAGAGGTGTCTGTGTGGAGCCACAGGGAGAGGTGAGGTGACCTCCTCCGGCGCTGCTGATTGAAAGCCAGGCTTGCTTTTAATTTCATTTCCAAGAGTTCAAACTTTGAGCCACTCAAGTTTTATGATTTCTAAAATAACTTTTTTAAAAGTTAGCTTTACATTTCCCATTAAAATTTTTGTTCTATTTCTCACAATTGTTTCCACAGCACCTGACAATTTTGACTTCAAGATCTCCACAGAAGAGTACAATTTTTTTTTTTTCTGGATCACTGAATCCTTTCCCATTTCCAGCAGCTGAGATGCACAGAGCAGTTAACAAGAAGTAGCTTTGCACTGGGAAACCCCTGGGGAAACTGAGGCACAGACTGACCAAAAGCTTTTCTCAGCTTCAGCCCCCAGTGGTGCTCACAGCCAGCGATTCCCCTCCCTGGCCCCTCCATCCCTCCCTGTGCCCCGGGCAGGAGGCAGGGGAGAGGATTTGGGCTGGAACACCTGGAGCCATGCATGCCAAAGCCACCTCAATAGAGGCAGCAGCTCCAGCCGCGGGGCCTCAGCAGGGGATGCTCCTCATGGAACTCCGGCTTTTTGTTCCCAAACCTGAGCTGGGCAGGGGGGCTCCTTCCCAGCCCCCTGCTTGAGCCTGTCCCCTCCTCCACCCCCTGCGCCCCTCCATGCAGAAGCTGAGCTGCTTCCTCTCATTCCCCGGGGTCCCAGAAGCATTCATATGGGAGCTTAATCCTCCAGAGGTGTGGGGACATGGGATTAGCAGTGGCCCAGCTCCCCTCCCAACAATCAGCGATGCACCATCGTCCCAGGCAGACCCTCCTAGAGCCCCTGTCCTTGGGACAGCAGGATAGCAAGGACCAAAGGACCTGTGCCTCCATGCCAGCAAGGCTTTGGTGGCTGCTGTGCCACCCCTAAACGGAGCTGCATTATCCCCTCTCAATAATTTATCTGATGAGTTGCAGCCTGCTTTTGCCAAATGAATTATTCCCAAAGCAGAGGGAGGTTATATTTGTACTCTTCAAGCAGCTCTAGAAATGGTCAAATAATATTTGCCCAGCAAATTGTTAAACGGCAATTCCTCTGTCACTCACCAAGTAAATTATTCACTGAGCACTTGTTTACCTGAGGCTGGGGCTCCCTGCCTGCCTGTGCCCTGCCTGTGCCCTGTCCAGTCCCTGCCTGTGCCCAGGGCTCCCTGCCTGTGCCCTGGCCCTGCCTGCTCCATGCCTGTGCCCTCCCTGTGCCCTGTCCAGTCCCTGCCTGCTCCCTGCTTGCTCCCTGGAGCAGGAGGGCACCTGAGCAAACAGGCAAAGGGGTGCTTATCTGCCTGTGCCCCTGAAACCTGGCCAGGGTCTGTGCTTCCTTAGGAATGGGGATGCGGAAAAGCTTCTCAGAAGCATGTCTGGAACTGGACAATGCCTTCAATGGCCCTTCCATTTCATCTCACTTTTTTCCCCCTTTTTCCCTTCCCTTCCCTTCCCTTCCCCTTTCCCCTTTCTCCCTTTCCCCAACTTTCAATTTTCCCCTTTTCTCCTGTTCCCCTTTCCTCCTGTTCCCTTCTTCCCATTCCCATTTCCCCCTTTTCATTCCCATTTCCCCCTTCTCATTCCCATTTCCCCCTTCCCTTCCATTTGCCCCTTCCCTGCCCTTCCCTTCTGTTTCCCCTTCCCACAGAAGAGCACGCACACACATTTGTGTGTGTGTGCTCTTCTGTGCACACACACACAAATTCCCGGCACAGCTGAGCTCCGTGTGGGCTCTATTTCCCACTGTATTTCCCCATGCATGGGCTGGGACAGCCTGGGCTCTCCAGCCAGTTATTCGCTGATTGGAAAATGTTCCAGGGCAGGGGCTGAGGAGGGAGAGGCAGGAGCAGGGAGCCAGGAGGGATGAGATGGGAGTTCTCAAACTGCGAGCCCTAATACCAAGCATGTGGCCATATATTATTTTAATAAAGCCGGCACATCCTGCGCTCACGACNAAATTGTTAAACGGCAATTCCTCTGTCACTCACCAAGTAAATTATTCACTGAGCACTTGTTTACCTGGGGCTGGGGCTCCCTGCCTGCCTGTGCCCTGCCTGTGCCCTGTCCAGTCCCTGCCTGTGCCCAGGGCCCCCTGCCTGTGCCCTGGCCCTGCCTGCTCCATGCCTGTGCCCTCCCTGTGCCCTGTCCAGTCCCTGCCTGCTCCCTGCTTGCTCCCTGGAGCAGGAGGGCACCTGAGCAAACAGGCAAAGGGGTGCTTATCTGCCTGTGCCCCTGAAACCTGGCCAGGGTCTGTGCTTCCTTAGGAATGGGGATGCGGAAAAGCTTCTCGGAAGCATGTCTGGAACTGGACAATGCCTTCAATGGCCCTTCCATTTCATCTCACTTTTTTCCCCCTTTTTCCCTTCCCTTCCCTTCCCTTCCCCTTTCCCCTTTCTCCCTTTCCCCAACTTTCAATTTTCCCCTTTTCTCCTGTTCCCCTTTCCTCCTGTTCCCTTCTTCCCATTCCCATTTCCCCCTTTTCATTCCCATTTCCCCCTTCTCATTCCCATTTCCCCCTTCCCTTCCATTTGCCCCTTCCCTGCCCTTCCCTTCTGTTTCCCCTTCCCACAGAAGAGCACGCACACACATTTGTGTGTGTGTGCTCTTCTGTGCACACACACACAAATTCCCGGCACAGCTGAGCTCCGTGTGGGCTCTATTTCCCACTGTATTTCCCCATGCATGGGCTGGGACAGCCTGGGCTCTCCAGCCAGTTATTCGCTGATTGGAAAATGTTCCAGGGCAGGGGCTGAGGAGGGAGAGGCAGGAGCAGGGAGCCAGGAGGGATGAGATGGGAGTTCTCAAACTGCGAGCCCTAATACCAAGCATGTGGCCATATATTATTTTAATAAAGCCGGCACATCCTGCGCTCACGACAGCTGCTCTTCCCTTTCTCTCATCCTGTGAATCTCATTTATTCCTCATTAGCAAAATCACCTGTTTGTCAAATAGGGACAGAGCTGTAAGACATTAAATTGTGTGAGGGCTGCCGGGGGCCTGGGGAGAGCAGGGAAGAGTGGGAGGAGGAGAGCCTGTGCACAGATTGAAGCCAGGACTGCAACAAGATCTCTTGAAGGTTGAGATGGAAACGAGGATTTGGGGAAGTGGATTATCCAGCAGCTTCAAACACTGTCATTTTCTTTTCCTTCTACCTGTTCTCAGCATCCTGGGGAATGACGCTGTGCCCAGCACCTGTGTGCAGGGGAGGGTTCAGGTGCACCCACTCCATGCTCACCCATCACCTCTTGAGCAGCAATAAATTTAAATCCATGGGCACCCCCTAGCAAACAATTTTCCCTTTCAGAAGTCAGGTACAAAATTTCTGAATCACCATTATTGGTTTGGGTTTTCTTTAAACTGAGCAAAGGCATTGGAGGGACTGACCTGTTCTCTATAAGAACCAGGGTTTTGATGAATCCAGATTTTCCACTAACATTATAAAAAAATTCCAGTCCCTGGACTGCACTTAATTGTCTGTCTCCCCCCAGCCTGGCAATGGAGCCTTTTTCTGCTGGTTTTGCAGCTTACTCGCTGCTTTTCCTAATGCCAGCCCCAGCTTTTCGCTTTATCAGTTGAGTGACATGAGGAGAAACAGCTGGCTGCAAACCAAGCTTTCTGGTTTGCTGAAATTCTCCCTGTTTTGGGGAGATTTGGAGGTTTTGGTTCAAATTGGATCCCACCCAACCATGTGTGTGGGAAAGATACAGGGAGAAACTTGGGGAGAACAGGGAGATCTCAGATCCCAGCCCTCCTGCATGGTTTGAGTGTTCCTGGGGGCCTCCTTGCCAAATGCCAAGGGGAAAAACCCAACCCTCTTCAGAAAAGCCCAGAACTCCACATTTTTCCCAGGTGGCTCTGTTGCAGTTTGGAAAACTCCAGCTGGCATGGGAGGATTTGATC
Source organism: Donacobius atricapilla (assembly GCA_013397315.1). Taxonomy (NCBI): domain Eukaryota; kingdom Metazoa; phylum Chordata; class Aves; order Passeriformes; family Mimidae; genus Donacobius; species Donacobius atricapilla. The sequence goes on from WBMY01005226.1 coordinate 606,878, forward strand.
CCAGCATTCAGATGAGTTCAGGGATGTGCCGTGGGAAGCTGTGACCTGCTCTGCAGCCAAGGGCTGCCCGGGGGGACATCTGCTGACTCCAGTCCTCTGTCCCCAGGTGAACTGGGCCAGTCTGGGATCTGCAATGGGCATCACCAGCTCTCAGGACAGTCATCTTTAAACTTGAGTGGAAAGAGGGATTAGGAGGTGAAGGAGAGGACATTGTCTGTGCACCATTTTTCTACTTCTTTTTTTGTGTGTACTACTCTCTTTGCTCTTCTTCCTTTATTTTTTTTTCTCTTGTTCTGACCATCCCTCCATCCTCTCTTCATCATCATCATATTTTTTCTCACATTTCCCTTCCCCAGCACACTTCCCACTATGTCCATTTTTCACCCCTTTCCCCACCCAGCTCCTCTCCGCACCTCTTCATCTTCCCCCTGCTGTCAAGTCCTTCCTCTCGACCCTCTGCACATCTCCTCATCTCTATCTCACAACCTCTTTCAGTCTTGGGGGACATGTGTGGGGACACTCAGTGTCCCAGCCTGGTGGCCCACAATTCCTGGAGCCTCAAGCTCAGCTCACTCCATATCTCAGTCCTTTGGGGGACATTTTGTGAGCCACCTCCACGCTGCCTGCAGGACCGGGGTGACAACAGTGGCCCCCTCCCAGCTTCTTTTAATGCACCTGCCTGGCTCCTGTCCCCGCTGCGGAGCAGGAAAGGCAGAACCTGCCTGTGCAGGGGCCAGGAATCCAGAGGTGGATGCACTGCCTCATGTCCAGAGGGATCATCCCACAACTCCTCATCCCCTCCAGCCACTTTGCCCCGGCTGCCAACGATGTCCCTGCTCTGCGGAGCAGCCTCATGTCCCCCTTCCCCACCCGTGTGGCAATGCCACCGTGTCCCCCCCACCGCCCTCGTCCTCCCCCCTTCCCTCCTCTCTCTCTCTGAAAGTCATCAGGCCTAGCGAGGTCTTCTCCCACTTATGCAGCTCATGAATATTTAACAGCATCTGCTCTGGAGGCGATAAAGCCTACCAATCCTTGACAAATATGGCCTAATCTTTTCAATTTCGGGGTGCAAATATTCCTTCAGAGTCCTGTTTGTCACCTAGATTAATGACTCTGGCTCCCATAAGCCTTTGGTGCTAATTCAAGTGGTGGCTGCGCGGCCGGCGCATGGCGAGGGATGCCGGGACACATCTGAAGGAGAGATTACTCACTTGAGGGCCCTTCGCTGCAGGGTTTTGTTCCTCCCCTGGCAGCGGGGACCGGGAGGGGGGTCTGGGTGTTTGTTTGTTTGTTCCTCTTCGTAGCTCCGAACATCCATCCTGGATCCGGTGCGGTCGAGGGGGATGGTGCCGTGGGGAGGGGTGGCTCCCCAATTCCTACTGCTTTTCCCTTGTGGATGGGGTGCGGCAGGACACTCAGGCTTGCCTACTCTCCTGGCTCCTCATTTTTGGAGACCTGCTGCCAAAAGCAGCTTACCAGGCCACCCAGCTGGCTCCAGGGCTCCGAGTGAAGCTCCATCCCAGGGAGGGTAGGCTGAAACCTGGGATACAACAGGCAGAGGAAAGAGGGAAGTCTTTCTCCAGCGCGTTCCAGGATCCCTCCTCACATCCTGGTGCCTGCCCAGGACAGAGGTGGGGTGTGGGGCTGGACAGTGCTCAGCTCTCGGCCATGGTTCGTAGGTTTTGGGCGGACCTGGCTGGCGCTGGAGCTGTGAGAGCCGCAGCAAGCCCCAGGCTAACGCCCGGGCACGCCAGACCGGCTGCTGGTGTTTATTTGTGCCCCGATCAGGAGAGAAAAGTACCGAGGGGAGCGAGCAGCGCGGGGTGGGGGGGCTGGAAATCAATGCCGGAGCTGATCAGCGCTATTGAGAGCTTCGCTGAGGCGCTGGTGGCTCCCATGGCCCGTCCCCGTGCCCGCAGGGGCTGTCCCCATCTCCGGGGCTGCTGCAGCCACGCGCCCAGCCCGCCTCAGCACAGCCGAGGGCCAGCAAAGCCATTACCGGCGGCCAGAAATCGAAGATTTGTTATTATCCAGCAGGGGAACAATGGCCTGGCTGGGTGTATGCATCACGACTCCAGCACTCGGGGCTGGGAATACGTTGAGATTGCAGATTATTTATTTATCCTGGGGAGATGGGGGATGCTGGTGGCACAGAGGAAGGAGTTTCCTCCGCTCTCTTCCACACAGATTTGTCCAAAGGTTCTGGGGGTGCCCTGGCTGACGGCAGATCGAGGTCCTGTGGTTTGGAGCATCCTTCAGGTGAAGAGGGAAATGAAATGTTGAGATCTACTGGAAATTTGCAGTTGGAACTCCCAACACCATTAGTATGCATTTCAAGGAAGCTCCTTGGGATGCGAGACTCTTGGAAAGAAGGTCCAGAGAAACCTCTGGTCCTCTTGATGCAAAACTATTTATTAAATTCTCTCTAATGGAAGTATCTAAGAAGGTCCAGTCTGGAGGGTGTGAAACCTTTAAGGTTCTCATAAATATCCTTTTTTGGCTCTGAATAAGAACTGTTGGTAAAGGTGGGACAACCCTAAGCTGATGGCTCAGCTCTGCACCAGGGAGCAGATTTTTCCTTTGAAAAATTACCTGACTTGGGTGGAGGAATGAAGAGATGAAGAGATTGAACCAAAAACCTTTTTCCAATGGTGGAAGCAATCCTGGAGGTACACAGGAAAATGATCCTGAGTAAAATGTCCTTGCTGCTGCTAGATTGGAAAAACTTCCACCTGATACAGGGAACTGCAGAGCACGGTGAATATTTACAGCTCATGAGCAGGAAGGCTTTATTTTTAGTTTTGTTTTACATTTCTGTAGCAGAAAATGCTTCCTCAGCCAGAGAAAAATACAGTTGTGGATAAAATGAAAGTGTGAAAACATACTTTTTTTTTTTTATGGTAAGCAATAATTAAAAAAATGCTACTTTTTCACTAGTTAGAAACAGAAGGAAAACTTCTGAACAAAGCAAAAGAAAATGTCTGGGTTTGTTTCCACCTCAGACTACTTTGGGAGAAAAGAACCCTACTAGCGTGGTTTCCCAACTCAGCTCCTCATTTGGGCTTTGCAGCTGATGGTCACCACAGTTCTTGTTTTTCCTTGGCTGATCCCACACCTGCTACCATGGATGGAGGCTCCATGCTGGGAATTCAGGGCAGCCTTGGCAGCCCCAGCTCATGGGGGTCCTCCCCAAACCCCGAGTGCCCATCCCAAGGGCCGGGAGGGAGGTGCAGCCACCCTGGGCCCCAGCACAGCCAAACCCCAGGGACTCGATGGAGTTTGGAATTGAACTGGGAGGGATGGGAGGCCACCATAGCCACCACCAGCAGCTCCGAGGAAAGCTGAAAAGACCGGCTCAGCAGAATGAAATCCCGCTGCAATGCAAGGAGACGGTCCAAGCAGTGCTTCCTCCGCCTCATCCCCTTCCCTACCCTCATCACCCACCCTTGTCCTTGGGGAAAAATCCAAAACATCACGGCAGCCTCTGGAATTTCCCCTGCCCGCTGCCCTGCCATGGTCCCTGTGCAGAGAGCTGGGATCTGCCCTGCTGCGAGGTGGCACCGACGGGCACCACCCACCCCTCTCCGTGCTCTGCCCCGCCGTGCCCCTGCCGGCAGGGGGGACCGGGACCCCGGCGAGGTGGGACCATCCCACAGCCGCCTGTGCTGGCATGTCCGTGCTGCTTCCCGCTGCTCCCTACCCCCTCTCCTTCTATTTTCCCCCTCTGAACAGTCTCCAAACGCCTTTGTAATACCGCAGCATCGTTAGGGCCCTCCTGAAACCAGGGCGGAGCGGGGGAGAGAGCGGCTCATTAGCCGGCCGCTTTGAAGTGGGCTCTGTTTGGGGTTCATTTGTATGCCGGCAGAAGGGAAACCTCTGTGTTTCAAGGATGTTTTTCTGGAGGGGCTTCCTGGAAACATAACAAACATGACCCCGAGGAGCGCTCCCCAGCCCGCAGAGGCGGGCGGGAGATGAAACGCGGGGCTGCACTCGGCACAAAGGCAGCGCCACAGCCGACAGCAGCACGGCCAAGTTCCCTTGGAGGGAGCTTATTTGTCGCACAAGCCATTTCTGTCTGAGGGATACAGAATTCCTGGCTCAGCCCCGCATCCTCCCGTCTTGCCTGTGCCCAAAGGCCATCTCCTTCCAAGCCCCCTGACACGGGCAAGGATGCCACTCACGAGATCAGCTGGCTCAGGGACCCGTCCAGCCCGGCCTCGGACGCTTCCAGAGGACACAACTCAGCACAAAGAGGTGCTAGGTTGGGTCCCTGCTCTGTGCCACAGATCGTGACAAAGCAGAGCCCAGGCTGGTGACTCCTGAGAGGCCATCGCCTCCTCTGCCTTCAAGTCAAAGGAATCCTGAACTCTAGGGTGTGTGGAGGGATCTCAAAAGACATTTCCAAGGTGCTCTGCCTGCTTGCTGCCCTGCAAGGATGAAGGATGGATACCTCCATCCCTCCCCAGCCAGCAGCTGCCCTCAGGGCACGGCCGGTGGGAATTTCCAAGAGGGGAAGAAGCAACCCTTGATAAACAGAACATGGATGTCTGTACCACCTCCCTCACTCTCCGCGCCTCCCTTTCTCCGCCTGCTTCTCCCTGGCTCCGTCTTGCTCTGCCTCCCCTTCTCCCCCCGCCTCTCCCGCGGGGCTGCCGGTGACAGGGAGCGCTGGGAGAAAGACGGATGGAAGTGACATGCCAGCTCCAGCGTGACCGCTGGGGTGATGCATGGGGAGCCGTCACTGGACGCTCGTCCTGAGTGCCACAGATGCCAGACTGACCTCCTCTGCCGCGTGGCCAAGGAGGTTTGAAGGGCAGCGTGGCTACCCTCGGGGAGGAAAACAGTCCCCTGTGTTTTGTCCATGTTCCCCTGGCACCTGGAGCGCCTCAGTGGTGTTTTAGAGAATTGTCGCTATGCTGAGCTCCTCATCTCTGCCAGCAAAGTGGCAGAGAGTCATCCCAAGTCTCCCCCTCCTCCTGCACTGACTGCCCTGAGGGAGCGCTGGAGCTCTGACAAGGCTCTGTCAGAACCGGGTTCCCAAATCCATAACACAGCACAGTTTTGCAAGAGCCAGTCAAAAGACAGAGCTGACAGTGGTGGAGAGCTCTTCCACCCTCTGCATCCCTCCTGAGGTCCCTCTCTGTCACCTCACGGAGCTGAGGTGTCCCAGGGCAGTGTGAAAGCAGAGCAAGCCCTGCCAGAGCTGCCAAGCTCCCTGGTTGGAGCAACTGCGCTGGATCCTGGAGCTGCTGGACTGGCACAGGGGACCACTGTGGGCTTGTGGAGTCATCCAATGGGGAAATGATTTCATCCTTGGGATGGATCTCTGGGGGTCACCTGCCTTCAACTTCCCCAAGGCAAACCTGATCAAAACCTTCACCTTCTCCTTCGGCTCAAGTTTGTAGCACTGCACTGACAGGATGCAAGTTCATTCCTCTGGTATATTGTCACATCCTGTGGGTTGAAGACCCGGTGGACTCCAGCCTGGGAAATATTGTAAGAAAAATCCACTGTTCTTCAAACCGCTGTCTCAGGTTGGCTGGAAATTCAGCTCAAAGCCACAGATTCCTGTCACATTTGGCAAAGCAGCTTGCCTAAATAAATGTGTTTTTAACAGAGATACCACACTGGAGAAGTTGGGTCATTTCAACTTGATGTTTTCAACTGAAGTGAAACGAATTCAGATCTTTCATTTTCCTTTGATGAAGGAGTAAAAACACATTAAAAATAGTATGAGCTGCTTTATTTTTAACCAGTCATTTCAGTCAACTCAAATAAAAGAAAAAAAATCGTATTGGGGAGGGGGTGAGAATGAATTTTTTTCCCCAATAAACCAGCCAAGATGAGCCAGGATCTGGGAATTTGTTGTGCCAGGTCCTGTTGTTTCCAAGGAAGCTCAGGGAGAGGTACAGAGCTGACAGCCCTGGGTGTGGGGCACTGCCCAGCCATGGCCACAAACCCAAACCAGTGTGTGGAGCCAGCAGGTTGTCCAAGCTGGCTCTGCCTCCTCCCCAGGCTGTAATCCTGCCAGGAGAAGTGCTTGGAAAAGAGCAAGGAAGGAACAGCCATCCAAAGCTGGACAGATGCGGCCAGTTGGCAGCAGCCGCTAAATTAGCAGCCAATTTCCCCTGCACAACCTGGGGACCTGGGCTTTCAGCTGAGCACATTAAGGCTGGAGCCCCTTTTAATTGCTGTAGATCTTAACATGTGTCCCTCAACTCCAGGGTCCCCGACAGCCTGGACAAAGGCAACTCTCAGAGTGGGGGAAATGCTGCTACCTGCTTTGTCTAGAGTCTTGCTCCAGACCTGGCGCAGTTGGTGGGGCAGATTCAGGGTTTGGGGCTGATTTCTCTCTTAACCCAGCATGGAGAGCAGGCAGAAGTACCGTCCTTATGTTTCCAACTCCATGGATACCAAAAGTTGAGGACAAGGCAGGAGTTAAGCAAGGCTGGGGATCAGCAGGGCTGCAGCAAGCCCAGGATGTGCTTGAGGCAGGACACGGAGCTGAGAAAGCTGCGAGACCCTTAGCAGGTCCTGTCAGCCTTATTCACACCATATCAGATGGGGGAAGCCCAAAGGGCTTCGAGGGAGGTAATTAATCTTGGTCTTGAGCAGAAAGGCTCCTGGAGAGGAGGGGGGAGGTCAAAATGAGGCACGTTTTGAGGAGAGATGGGAACTTGGTGAACACTTGGATGCTTTTTTTGCCCTTAATGTGAAGTTCACCCCAGATCTGAAGACACCTTTGTACATCCCCCCCGATTTAATTTGGATTTTTATTTGGGATCATCAGTTTCTCCTCACCATAAAACACATCATCATCACTGTAAAGCACTTTTATGACACCTTTATCTGATTATCTGAAAGCACTTAATCAGCATTAACTCATTAAGCTTCCCCAGGCTGCCATGGGAGGGAGGGAGGGAGGAAGGGGTCGGTGCTGGATTCCAGAGAGCATCCCTTGGTCCCCACATCCACAAGCATTCCAGAGAGAATTCCCTGCTTTCCTCCAGGGATGAAGGCTGAGGTGGGAAGACACAAGGGTTCCTTGGTACGCTGACTTGCAGCACCTTGCAGGGGTCAAAGGAAAACCACCACTCCAAGAGGTTCAGCATCCCCAAAGAGGGGCTAGGAGTGGTCCTTGAGATGGAATTGGGGTTTACCTGCTGGCACTCGTCCTAAAACAATACAGAGGGTCTCAGAATATAATACAGAGTTGTTTAAACAACCCCCCCAACTCCCATATTTTTGGCAAAACCAAAAATGTCGGAGGAAATACCGGTTTGTTTCGTGTCGGCAGAGAACAAATCTGACTTGGGGAGCTATGGAACTTGCTGAGCTCTTGTAAAGCCCCAGCACTGAGTTACTGGATTTGGCCCTGAGGATAAAGGCCTTGAGCATTCTGCCTTCAGCAGGCTTTTTGTGGGTGTAGGATGCTGCCAGCTCCCCTCACATGGACACCCTGGAATCTCTCCAGGAACATACCGGGACAAGGCCACCTCTACCCACAGCAGCAGCCCTCAGTTGTTCAGGGGTGGCCGTTCCCCGGCTTCCATGGCAAATTAGACCCCTGGAAAGGGGTGGTGGGCAGGGCTGCCCATCTGCTCCTGTTTTTGTCCCTCAATTAGGGCTCATTTCCCGCGTGCTCACTGTGGTTCATTGGTTTCCGCTTCACGTTCTGCGTGGTTTCCAGACACCACCACAGAACAGCTCTGGTCTGTCTCCAGAGAGGTTCTGCCTTTGGATTCTGGCCATCCTTTACCCACACCTTTTCTTCCCTCCTCTTGCCCAACTGTTTTTGCCCCCCAGGCTCATTCAGACTGCCATGCCCTGGGCCAGCTCAAAGAATAGACCCTGACCAAGCGTGCCAGGTGTTCCAGCATGCCTGGGGTGCACCAGCAGCATCAACTCACCCATAATTTTGCCCCCAGTGTGTTCTCAGACAGCTCCAGACCTCTCTGCAGAACCTCCTCTACCACCAGGGCACTGCTTCTCCCCCATATCCAGGTCTCCCTGGCTGGCAAAGCCACAGTTCCCCTGCCATTTCCACCTGATCCAAATTGTTCCTCCCTCCTTGCTGCTCATCTCCAGCAATCCCATCACCTGCGGGCAGGGATTTTCCCTGCAGATGTGGAGCAGGTCCTTGCCCATGCACAGGGAAGGTGGCACAGCCACATGGACCTTCAGGGTGGCTGCCCCCAGGATCCCCCCGGGTGCCTCTCAATTCCAGTGTGCCCAAACTCTCCACTCTTCTTCAGCAGAAATTTGATGGAAACATCTCTCTTCAAACCCGAGGCAGCAGGGGTGAGGGGACAAGGAATGACACAGGAAAGGAAATCCAGAGCCCAGTAAGGCTGGAGGGTTTGTGGCAAGAAGAAGGGATAAAGATCAGCTATTTCTGAGATGCCTTCAGCATCATGAGCATGAGGGGAAAAACATTTGCATCTGGACTCAGAGAGGTGGCTGGTTTTTGACTTTTGGCCTTACTGAATAAAGTGGTGTGTGTTTGGGACTGGATTAGAGAAGTCCAGCTTTCATGTCCTGGGAAAATCTGCCTGAGTTTAGGGGGAAAAAATGGAGGCAGATGGGAAAAACCCCCAGATAGTGGTGTTGGAAGGACTTTGGGTGCACAGCTGTGTCCCCCATCCCACCCAAGGGTGTGGGGTGCCAAGGACCCAGCTCTGCCAGGCTCCTTGTGCTGGGAACTGTCCCCGGGTGGGCTTGGGGACAAATAGGGGGGTCACCCACACAGCCCCAGCTGGCAAAGCTGGTGGGGAGCACCCCAGGGCAGGGTGGTGGCTCAGGAAAATGATCTGGGGGCTTTGGCCTCCTTGGATCACCGCTGCCAGGGGGCTTGGGGGCCATGGAGGGGTTTGGTGACCCCTCCCACAAACCTCAGACAGAGTCAAAGCATCACTTTGTCTCCCCAAATCAAATCATTAGAGATTCTTTGATTCATATAAAATAAATTCTAAAACCACCTTGGCAAGTCTGTGGGTTAAGTCTGTGTTAGGTAACAGAAGTTCATGAAGGGCTCTCCTTCCTATTGGAGCTCCTATCCTGACTTTTCCTTGGCTGTCTGGATGATGGTGCTGCTTCTTTTGATCCAGACATTTTTACCTCCCAAAGATATTATTATTTAATTCCCTTTGCAACTGCCTGCAGCTCTTGATGGCCAAGCAGTTCTCCGACTGATAAAAAAAAAAAAAAAAGTTGTGCATCAGTCAGTAAATCAGTGGCAAGAGAAATGCTGAATTGTTAAATCTCACACTGTATCCTATTTTAGCTGGGTTTAGAACATATATCCAGGGTTGTATGTGGAGGCAACAGGCTTTGAAGGCAAAACCAAAATAAAACGCTCCAGGGAAAGCAGAGCAATCCCTGGTTTTCATGGCTATGGCCAAGGTAGCTCCAGTCCCCGCCTGAAGGTAAAAATCCTTTCCCCTGTGAAAAACTGTGGATTTTGAATTTGTCCTGAGTAAAAATTTAGAAATAAAACTCTATAGTTTTTAAAATGGGGATTTTAAGTCAAGGCCAGAAGGGACTCATGCAAATTCAGAGCTGGTTTCTGAGCCCTGGCTGCACCTCTGGGTTAGATAGGTCTGAGAGTGAGCCACCACTTAGTGTAATCCTGCTCCACCAACACAGTGAGAGGTGACCCCTGTCCCAAAGTGGGGACACCCAGACAGGACACAGAGACTTCCAACAAGTGCTCATCCTCCCCATTCCACACCCCATAAATGCGTCTGATCCAGGCTGGTGAGATAGTGAATAGGAAAATTCAGCCCTGGGACACAGCAGCTGCTCTTTCCCTGCTCACAGCCTGCCTTTTTTCTCCCTCTTTATCAGATGGAGAAGTGAGTTTCGAGAAGATGTTGGGTAAAATACCCCTGAGTGATCCTGTCCTGGGGAACCTGCTGGACTCAGCCATTATTAACAGCTATTTGCACTCTGATGGAGCCTCTTGCCAGTGAGATGAAAGTGGAGGAAGCCCTCAGTGAGCTGCAAGGAGATGATGATACTGACAGAGCATCACCCAGGGCTCTGACCTGCCTCGTGGCTGTGGCCAGAGCCTCTTGTCCCATGGATTGGCCTTCAGGAACAGTCCCTACAGAGATGCGTTCTCCCAGAGTGCAGAGTGCAGTGTCACCCAGCCCTCCTCAGATTCTCCCTTTCCCACCAGCGCAGTGAGGCCAAACCCACCCAGCCTTGCTGCTGCTTCCCAGAGCAGCCTCACACCACAGTGAGGGACAGCATCTCCCCAGCTGCAACGTCACCAGAGGCTGGAAAGCAGCAATACCCCTTGGAAAACTGCTCCAGCAGAGCCATTTTCATCCCAGATCAGGCTGTTTCTTGCCATCTGTGAGTGCTCTCCTGCTTGCTCCCAGGTGAAGGGACCGTTTGCTTCCCTCATTTTTGGGGCAGCAAAGCAGAAGAGTGAAGGGCAGAAGTTCCATGGACACAAAGCACGCGCATGCAGCCTCATCCTTGTGGTGGGAGGATCCTGTTGGGCACAGAGCACAGCCAAGGCATCTCCCCAGCTTCCACAGGACCCTATTCCCAGGCCCATTCCCACTGCTGTCGCCTCACCAGGCTGCTAGCAGCTCCATGGGATCAGTGCTGAAGCAGAGGCCTCAGCCCTGCCTTGGTACCTCCCAGGGGAGCTCAGTGATGTTCAGACTCTTCCAGTTCAGAGCTCAATTCAAACCTGGATAAGGGGATCTCACTCCTGCAGTCGTTTCCTCACAGCAGTGACTGTTGAAGAGGTTTTGCAGCATTTCAGAGGGAGAGAGCTGGAGGCTCTCTGAACTCCCACGGTGTTTTGGGGACCTTCTTCCCGGTTGGTACTGCATATCCTCAGGGAGCACACAGACAGATGTTCTCATCAAACCCTAAAATCAGAGACAAACAGGTGAGTGTGTGGGGAAATGGGAGAGGAGATGAAGGGAAGGATGGAATGGCAGGATAGGCACAGGGATGGAGGGAGGGATGCAGGCAGGGGAGGGCACGGCGGGATGAGGTGCAGCAGACACTTGACTGATGAATTCCGTAGACAAGAGGCACATCAGCACATTATTTCCTCCTTTTCCTCCTCCCTGGAGCAGAGGAGAGGACAGCCAGCCCCGGGGCCAAGCAGGGGAGCCCAGCAGCAAGCAGGGACATGAGGCAGCAGCAGGGGGAGGACAGGCGGGCGTCCCAGCCCTCCGTGGTGCCCCGGCCGGCCCGAGCGTCTGTTCCCTNGGGCAGGAGGCAATGAGGGGTTGGGGAGGGAGGGGGGCCACAGAGCTCAGTGGCTCCTGAAATCCACATGGAACGGTTTTCCTGGCCCTCCAGAAAAATAAACAGCAACCGAGAGGGTTGTTTTCCAGCTCTTACTCTGCTCTCCAAAGAAGTTGGGTCAAATCCAAAAGTAAGTCAGCAGCTCTGGCTCAGNCAGGCCCATTCCCACTGCTGTCGCCTCACCAGGCTGCTAGCAGCTCCATGGGATCAGTGCTGAAGCAGAGGCCTCAGCCCTGCCCTGGTGCCTCCCAGGGGAGCTCAGTGATGTTCAGACTCTTCCAGTTCAGAGCTCAATTCAAACCTGGATAAGGGGATCTCACTCCTGCAGTCGTTTCCTCACAGCAGTGACTGTTGAAGAGGTTTTGCAGCATTTCAGAGGGAGAGAGCTGGAGGCTCTCTGAACTCCCACGGTGTTTTGGGGACCTTCTTCCCGGTTGGTACTGCATATCCTCAGGGAGCACACAGACAGATGTTCTCATCAAACCCTAAAATCAAAGACAAACAGGTGAGTGTGTGGGGAAATGGGAGAGGAGATGAAGGGAAGGATGGAATGGCAGGATAGGCACAGGGATGGAGGGAGGGATGCAGGCAGGGGAGGGCACGGCGGGATGAGGTGCAGCAGACACTTGACTGATGAATTCCGTAGACAAGAGGCACATCAGCACATTATTTCCTCCTTTTCCTCCTCCCTGGAGCAGAGGAGAGGACAGCCAGCCCCGGGGCCAAGCAGGGGAGCCCAGCAGCAAGCAGGGACATGAGGCAGCAGCAGGGGGAGGACGGGCGGGCGTCCCAGCCCTCCGTGGTGCCCCGGCCGGCCCGAGCGTCTGTTCCCTTTGAAGTGGGGGACTGGCGGAGGCGCCGCCGGAGAGGATTTGGCAGGTCGGCACTTCTGCTCTGCGGCAGCCTCAGAACAAGAGGATTGGCTTCCCTCCCTCCAGCACATGGCTCTCCCGCCCCTCCGCGCTCCCCGTTGAACGGCAGCCCAGCCGGCAAGCCCCGACAATCTCCCGTCCCCCCCAGCCCAACCTCATTGTCCCCGGGAGATGCCTCCTTCCCCCTCCCCACCTCTCCCTTCTCTTCCTGGCAAATTCTCCCCCTCCTCCTGGATCCAGCCGCTCTCATAATAGCATCCTTTTCATGGAGACAAATTGTCCAGCCGGGGGCTGCACCTGAGGGCTTTCGCCCTTTANGGAACTCCAGGTGAGAGGAGGAACAAAGAGACACCGGGATAAGCTCCACCAGCACTTTCTCCTTCCAAGATGAGCTTATCAGAAACAGCACACACAGCTTCTATAGCAGGGCAGAGGAGTCAGAAGAGCTCCAAATTCTCCTCTCCCTGGTGCCTGGACAGCAAGGAGAGAGCCAGCAGGTGAAACGACATCATTTGCCTCTGCTCTCCTCCAGATTCTCTCCTGCAAAGGGATATCAAGACATGGTATCAGCTTTAGCTGGAATCTGTCGCCTCTCCCACCAAAAAAAAAAAAAANTTGCACAGAGGAGAGAGAATCAATCAGACATCCATCTTCATCATTGCTGCCAAGGGACCATTTGCACTGGCTGGATGCCCCTGGGGGAAGGTGGGGTGAAAAAGAGAAGAGGTTGGGGTTGG
>WBMY01005226.1:619933-634637 GCA_013397315.1 Donacobius atricapilla
AAGCAAGGAGGTTAATTAGATGTTTGCAATCCAATTTACGTCTTGTTTGTGAAACCAGCATTTCAGCTGTAACCCAGTCTGGGAGCCTCCCGTGCCCTCGCTCTTTTGCTAAATTTATTTCACAGCTTTGCAGGACTGGCTCAGCCGGGTCAGAACTCTTCCATTATCATTTTATCGCTGCCTCTTACTCTGTAATTACAAGCTGCTTCCCTCACCCCCTCCCTCCCTCTCCTTCCCCAGCCCCCTCCAAGCACAAGGTGGGAGATGCTGGTCTTGCTTTAAGCTTCTTCCACGATTTGTCTCACCCACTGAGGCTGGGGACAGCTTGGCCCTGGTTTCAGCAGATAAGCCAGGGAAGGTGGCTGGGGAAGCCGGGGGAGGATGCTGCTCTCCACTCCCCTCTCCCCAAGGATTAAAATATTCAGAAGCACCAATGAATAGCAATGAGAGCTGGAAATGAAGGCCTGGAAGCTCAGCATTGGGGAGGTTGGAGTCAGGCTGGCAGGAGGGAGATGAGCAGCAGAGTCATGGAAGGCTGTGGCACATCCCCTCATCTGTCCTGGGCTGACCCTCAGCTCTTCCCAGGGACTGGTTGAAATGGGCCAAAACTGTGCCAGGAGGGACACAGAGATGTCCAGAACTCTCATCTATGCCCTGTGAAAGTGTACAGAGAGGCTTTGGGAACCCTGTTGGCCAACTCCTCTGTGCACACAGGACACACAGCCACAGGGACTTGAGTCCCAGGGCTGGCAGGGCCACCAGAGGGCTGTCCCCAGCCAGCAGGGTCACCAGGCCCCAGGGGAGATCCAGGACACACAGAGCAGCAGCAGGATCCCCCCACCAGGTACCCTCTCCCCCAGCCCCCTTCGGGCATTGTGTCCCAGACCCTCCCCAAAGTAGAAGGCTCCAGCACAGGGAAGGGGCCACGTCCTCCCCAGGGAAGGTGCAAAACTCAGGCTGAAGGGTTGCCCTGGGAAATTCAGGGAGAGGAAGGGACAGGCAGAGGGGTGTCCACACCTCTGGGGCTCTGTAACCTCTTGGCCATGGGGATGAGACATCACAGGATGCCAAAAGTGAGTTTGGGATGGAGGTGGCCATTGGCCCTGCCCTGGGAGAAAGAGCCGCTGCCTTGCTGTGTGGACAGGGCCCGGATGCAGCTGGACACAGCCAGCAGGACCCTGCTTTGTTGTAAAATTTGGCTTCCTTTCAGTCACCTGTGAGCATGAATCAGACAAGAACTCGCAGGCAGCATGAATACACACACACAGGGCCAGCTCAATTGCCCATGAGAAGGTTCATGTAATTAACAGGCAGCCAGCTTTTCTTTCATGTGACAAAGAAAGGATGGGGAGGGCTGGGAGGGTCTTTTTCTGTACCTATCCCCTGAGAGCAAGTTCCAGCAGGCCTGTTCACAGGAGCAGGGAACACAGCACAGCCTGTGACCAGGACCCCAGGGGCAGAGAGGGATGCACCACAGGCCCCTTTGCTCAGCCCTGATTTCCCTTCATGCGCAAACTGGGTCCTTTCCCATCCTTGGGAGAGTTAAAGCCTTTCCTCTGCTAAACCCACAGTGCAGGGAGCCCCTGTTTGATAAAATGGCATAAGGATGGATCTTTCTGCTGTGACACACTCTGAGCAATCCCCCACCCTGTACTGGAACCCCCCAAGATCACTGGGGCCAGCATTTACCTCACATCCATCCACACCCATGCCACAAATGCCCAAATCCCCAACCCTGGAGCACACCTGGATCTGCCTGTGTTGCTCAGCCCAGTGTCCACAGCCACACAAGCAGCGCAGAGCACAGACACCTCAGTCCCTCCCTAAAACAAAGATCAAAGCCCCTGCTTGGAGCTGAGGATGCCACCCCCTCCCACCGCTGCTGAGGAACATTAAAACCCCATTAACCTGGGGTTGTTATTAATCATGCAACATTACCCAGTGGGGACAGCCCTGACGTGTGAGTGCCCAGGCTGCCGCCAGCTCCCCCAGCCCGGCTCCAGGTGACGCAGGAGAAGGTGGGATTGGTTTATAACCGTGAGGGCCAGCTCCAGATAATGAATTTCCTGCACGAGGCAGCACAGGAAAGCTTCGCTGAGACTGGAAATAATCACCCCGAGGCAAGGCAGGGACCGGACTGCAGATGCCTCTCACCCTGCGGAGGATAATCCCCTTTGTGACTGGGCTAAGGGCAAGGTGAGGAAACCACGATTTATCATCTGCTTGAACCACATCCATCCTCTGGAAGATGATTTCCGGTCCTGTTGCTGAGCAAACCCAATGGCAGGCAGAGACCCCAGGCCAAAATGAACCCTGGAACTCAGGAGATGGTCACTTTGGAGACCTCCTAGGACACAGAGGGGCCACCTTCAGCACCCACTGGGCAGGTTTATGCCAGGACAGCAAAGCCTCTGCCTGCACATGTGCATGGAGGCTGAAGCCCCATCAAGCCCTCACAGCTCGGTGATATTAAAGCTTTCCCCTCATGCATAGAGGCAGGCAGGGGGGCTAATTGCTTCTTATGACACTATAATGGTAGGACTATTTACACTAGATTAAAATCCAATTCATAATGAGGTATAATAACTTTGCAAATGCCAGGATTTGTCGAAGGGTGAGGAGCGCCGCTGAGACAGACCTGAGCAGCCTCGGACTTGGGTCTGAGCCCTGCCATGGGAGGAAGGGGCTCTTGGCAGAGCCAGGGTGAGGTTTTGTTGGATTCTCCCTCTTTGGTTGCCTCTTCCATAGGTTAAGCAGAAGGGCTGGTGGAGGGGAGCATGAGGATGAGCATGGCCCTGGAACAGCTTTACAGCCAAGCAAGCAAAGGCACCGCCCAGAGCAAGGGGCTCTGCAATGCCTGGAGTAGGGGAAATGGGTGTGGGCAAGAGGTTGGATCAACCACAGGGCTGCTGGGCTTTACGTCAGGAACAGAGCTCCTTCCCCAGGGAAGTTTTGTTCCAGGGACTGAGAGGCCAAAGTCACGTTGGGATCCACCAGGGTACTGGGGTGCTGAGGCAGCCTCTGGACCAGGATCAGGCACTCGTATGGAAAACCTCCCTTGCTGGATCTCACACACCAGGTCACATTCTCAGAAACTCACCCTCGCTGCTCAGTGGCACAGTGACCCTTCCCAGTCACCCCAAGCACCCCTCCAAGGACAGAGCACACACACCCCCAGCACTGCCCTCTCCCCCCAGTGGTGCTCCTGCAGTCAGGGGGGATGTTTGTCCCCCAGGAAAGCCAGGGCTGGGATTGGATCCAGCTTGGATTTGCTCCGTGCTTCTCCATCCCATGTTTACAGATGTGACCTTGAATGAGCCCAGCAACACATCACTCCTGACGCGCTCAAAAGAGGAATTTATTTATTCCCTGCCAATGACATGGACTGATGGTGCCCTCTGAATTCCAAATAGGACTCGGCTCTGTTTTGATAGTCTGGGTGGCTCTGCTGGAGAGCAGGCAAGGGAGAGAGGCCACCAAGCTTCCTTTCCAAAGAGAGCGCTGCTCCCCAGATCCCAGGGCTCTGTGCAACCCCTGGATCCTGCCGAGTGGGCTCGATGTAGTGCTGGCCTCTTGCACGGGGGTTTAAGGAATGGAACTCAGGTGCCCCATGGTCACAGAGGTCTTCTGATGGATGTCAGCCCCAGAGAGTGCTCCAAAGGCCTTGCCAACGCCAGAGGGGGAACTGCAGAAGACAAGTCCCAGGCTAAGCAGGGATGAAGGAGTGCTCAGGTAAGCATGAGCCCTGGAGTGCTGACATGAGTCACTCTCCCAGTGCCACCAAGCTCTCCAAGCCTTCCCACACCTCTGTTTGCATCCAAAACCAGCCATCTGCTAAAAAATCTGATGGCAGAGCCTCCAGAAAAGCAGTTCTTTGGCACACAAGGCTGTGAGTTTGTCACTCATCCTGCTGGACACTCAGTACCCCCAGCTTGTGGCTGCTGGGTCACACACACCAAGGACAAGGAGAGCTGGAGGGAATATTGATTTCCTGAAGGGTGAGGCCCTCTCCTCCAAACAAACTCTTCCCTGATGGGATCACTGGAAGAGCTACCCTGTGCACAGGAGCACAGGAGAACTGAGTTATAAAAACAGCAAAAGCCTTAACACACCCCGTGCTCAGAAGAAGATCAGCTGAGCCTCAAGTACAGCAAAAACAAACTGAATGGTACCAAACTCACATTCACCTCAGCAAAGGGCTCTTCCTGGCTCCATGGAGCATTCTCCCCATGCCCAACATGAGCATGTCCCATTAGCAGGGCACAGCAAGCCCCATTCCAACCTCTCCAAGAAATGTGAATGCTTTCGGTTGGATCAAAGCCTTGTCCTCATCAGCTCCTGCTGGTGGCAGAGCCAAGAGAGTCCTGGTAGCCACAGGAGAGGCCGAGGAACCCTCTGTCCTTGGAGGACATGGAATGCCCACCAGACCCAGGGCTCTGCAGGGGTACAAGGGCTGTGGGGAGAGGGGAGAGCAGGGGTCTGCCAGGTAGGGACCATGGAACAGGCACCTGGACAGACCCTGCCTCATGGAGGGGCCGTCAGGTTTGAGGGAGAACCCAAAAAAGCAGATCTGCCCCTCACACAATTATAATGATCCTTCCTAAGGGGAAGCAGGAGGTGCTCATAAGGTCACCCTCCAGCAGAACACATAGATATTGGATGTATAAATGTGTTCAAGCTGTAAAAGAGGGGATGTCAAGGAATCCAGCAGAGGAAGTGAGGTCCAGGAACACCTCTGACCACTTGGCATCTCCAGCATCAATCCAAGAAGCTCCTTGGCCAGAGTGTGAACCAATTATTTTCTGGCAGACGAGCTGCCCTTTGACTCATCAGCACTGAAAAGAAAAACACCATTTTCCCCATTCTGTTTTTGTTTGTGAGAGGGAAAGTGGGCCGAAGCGGGCAGCAGAGCAGAAAGGGATGGAGGGGATGGCACTGTATCCCAATTGGAAAGAACCAGTGGCCACTGCCCAAGTAAAATTCCAACTTTATGACATAATGGGCTTTTTCTAACCAGTGCTTGCTATTAACTTCAGCACTGGCTTAAACTCCTTGGCCTCAGGCATGAGCAAAGCAGAGCTCACACACTGTAAATGTTAATACTGCTTTAGCACTGTAATAAGCTAAAAGGTGGATGCAAGATCTGGCACATTAATTCCTTTTTTCATCTTTTTAGCACATTTCAGGGTAATATGAATAATAAATATTTGAGCTCATGAAGGTTAACGGATGGATAACCCTGGAGACTGGGACTCCCCAGGTAGGAAGGCAGCAGTTCCTTTCCACATGTCAGTGTCTCCAGCAGCAAGCCGGGCAATTTGCCTACTCCTGAGAAGTCAGAGTCTCTTCTTGGCAGGGAAGAGTTTGACATTAAAACTTGTTGCCCGGCACACTCGTGCACACTTCAAATGTTTGGGGTGGGGAATGAGTAGAGGTGGAAGTTTCCAAGCATCAAGGGACAAACCTGTGGAGAGAGGGAAACCTTCTCCATTCCAACCCAAGCTTTGTTCCCACTGAACAAGAGCCAGATTTGGTCATCAAAGGGCTCTCAAAGCTTTTTAGGCATCTAATTCCTCATGCAGCCAGGTCTGGATTCACCTGAGGCTTAGTGGCAGAGCAAGGGAGCTGAGCAGGCAACTCCAGAATTTTAAACTCCAGCTGAGGGAATGTCCTCAAGGCAGAGCACTTCATGGACCTGACCCAGATGTCACTGTCAGCCCCAAGGCTCCTGACCTGGCCTTGTTTTGCAGGTACTGGGTCTAAATTAGAAAGCTTTGATGTCTGTCAGGCGACAGCCACACAACAGCCTAAGGAGACCAGTTGGTGAAAAACTTTGCTGGAGCAGGCACAGCTCTGCACATCACCTCTGGACTACAAAAATGTGGAGAACAGGGCTTTGGGAGAAAGTCATGCGGCTTTGGCACCCAGTCAGGTGCCACAGGAGTGCCCCAGCTCATCCCAGAGCCATGTGTGAGCTTCCAGGGAAGCAGCCTAGAACAGATGAGGAAAATCTTCTAATCCCAAACAAGGACCATGTCAGGAGAGAAAGGTGTCTGACCCAGGGAAGGGTTTGAAATCTGTGCTTATAGAGCAAACACTGGAACATGAGAATTCCCATTGCTTATCTATCAACAGAGACCTGGCAGGTAGGAGCACTTGCTGGGAGAAAAGGGCTGGGGATGAACAGGAGCATGATCCCTTGGGATGGAGGATGTGGGGCTTTCCCACATTCCATCTGCTCTTGCAGCTTTGTTTTCTTGACCCTCATGGTACAGACAATGCCTAAGGTGTCGTGTCTGACAAGCCTATCAGGGAAAGCCCCGATGTTTCAGCAGAAATCCTACGGCCACTTTCCTCTGTGGTCCCAGGCAGGTGGACACGAGCACTGTGGGACATTGGGACAGCCAGGGCACAACCCTTCCCCTGGCACTGGCCTGGCTGTCAGGGTATGTCACCGGAGGAAGGTCCTGGATGTGCAACAAACGCGGCGCAGCGATGAAATCCCCGTCCTGCCCTGGCAGGGCGGTGCAGGGCCTGCAGGGGCTGCTGGGGGCGGAGATGCTGCTTAGACCCCTGATACCCCCATCCCCACCAGTGCGGCAGGAAGCTGGGATAGGCAGAGAGCGCTGGGCTGGCGCTGCGCAGGGAGAACAGCCAGGGCAGCAGGGGGCTGGCAGGGGCACGGGCAGGGCAGGCTGGAGGAGCCCCGCTGCACGGACAGGGGAGCCGGGAGGGTACTGGGGTGAATCGCTGGGACCCTCAGCGGGGAGCAGCCCCTGGCAGAGCGCGGCTGGGGGACCCCGGTGGCCAGCGGAGCTGGAGCCGGGGGGCTGCGGGCGCTGCCCACCCTCCGCCGTGCCCGCTGGTCGCATTTGCGCGCTCCGCGCTCGCCAGCCACGGCTGCGCATCCGCAGCCGGCGCCGCCGAGCCCCCCTCCCCTGGCAATCCTTGGGGGATATCAAGGGCAAGAAAGAGAAGGGTTACCTGGAGGAAAGGGTTGCTAAGCAACCCCTCCCCGCGACCCCCCCCCAAAGCACCGCAAACCCAAAACTCGTTCCAGGCCTGCAACCAGATTAGCATATTAATGAGGCTGTAATTTCCCCGGAATTGTCTGCACGTCTATGCCCGCTCACAGCACACTGGCCCAGGAGTTTGCTATGCAAATAAACTGGTTTTACAGGCTGTGGCTTAATTAACTCATCAAGTTCATCTTCCTAACAAAAAAGGCAGACTAACTGCGGATTAATGGACCTGTGTTTGCTCTTCTTTCTCTCCCCTCCTCACCCACTCCCTCCCGGAGGCACTGCCTCCCTGCAGATCCTTCCATCCCCGGCCACTCCGGCCTCAGTGCTGGGGAGATCCTCCAGCCTCACAAGGAGATAAATCCTGGGAGAAGAGATGGGGAGGGGGAAGGAATCATAACATCGCTTCCAGCAGAGTCGGGGAGGTTTCCTCATCGACTTCAAGGGGAATAAGATGGATCAGGCCTCCAGGATGGTAATTACGCCTTCAGTCGAAGCTGGCAGGTGACCACTTATGAGAAGGAGGTGGCACATGGTGACACAGTCTCTTTAAAATGGTTGTCTCTGTACAGATCAGGGGTCGGGGATTTTGGGGAGGCGGATTAAGGTACCATTTCTAGGGGAGCTCTGGCAATCCCGCTCCTTCCCTAACAGTGCAGGGTCAGAGCAGGCAAGAGGGATGCTCTCCCTCCTGGGTTAATTAGAAAGGCTCTTCCTGCCTGCATCCCATGCTCAGAGGCAAGATGTCTTTTCAAAACGACCCCCAAAAAAGGTAAGTATAAGGATTTGCAGAGTCACTAAGGGAAAGTTCATGTGGCCAAAAGTCTGTATTCAACAGCAAATCCCCGGGCTGGGGAGCTTCCTTTGAACATCAACAACATTATGATTTCACCTCCCCTTCCTTACTTCTCTGTTAGCCTCTTCGTTCCCTGGGGAGGAGGAAGGTGTTTCCTCCCAAACCTGGATGGGGCACAGATGTCCCCGCATCGCTCCCACCTAGGCTGGAAGCAGGAGGAGCTGGCTGGGAGTGCTCAGCCCCCAGGCTGTGTGTGAAGTGACTCCAGTTGGAGATGAAATGTCTGAGCAGATCTTTTCCCTTTTAATTCTGGCTGTATTGTTACTTAATTGTGGTTTGAGCTCCAGGGAGGTTTTCCATGGCTCAGAAGGTGGCCTGAGACACTGAGTTCAGAGCCTGGGGTGGGAATGGTTGCTTTGCCATTCATAACATGGATTGTGCCAGCCGGATGCACAGAGCCCTCAGGATTGCAGAGCCCTGACTCCTGAAAAAGCAACGGGAAACAGAGGAGCAGTTAAATATCTGCAGGGAGGGGGTCTGAGCATGGATCAGGCTCCTCTTGGAAGTGCCAAGCAAGAGGATAAGAGGAACAGGCAGGGGCTGATGCCCAGGAAGTTCCACCTGAACAAAAAGAAGAGCTTCTTTCCTGTGACCAAGCACTGGAACAGGTTGCTCAGGGAGGGTGTGGAGTCTCCCTCACTGGAGATATCCCAGAACTGTCTGGACACAACCCTGTGTCCTGTGCTCTAGGATGACCCTGCTGCAGCAGAGAGCTTGGACCAGATGAGCTGACTGTGGTCCCTTCCAGCCTGACCCATCCTGCGACTCTGTGGTGACCCCATGTCCATCCAGCTCCGGCCCTTGGCTTCCCACCCGTGGTGGTCACAGCAGAACTCTGCCCATCACCCTGTAGCCACACTCCCACAGACCCTCCTCGCTCTCGTGCAATCCCCCACAGCTCTGTGGGGTGGGAAGGGGCTGGTTTGCAGTCAGCCCAGCTGCCAAAGACCTTCTGGCTGCTCCAGGCACGCAGCTTTGCAACTTTGCCTTACAAAAGCTCTGCAGAGCTTCACACTTCCCTTGAAAGTTTGGGAGCATTCAAATGACACTGACCTGAAGACCATCCCTCTCCCAGCCAAAGCCACTTTGGAATGGATTTAAGTTGAAGCCTTCTTGCTAAATTTGGTTTAGACTGGGCAAAGTCCTTGAAAAAAAATCTAACTGTACTCAGAAGCTTCTCAGTATTCACAGGAAAATGGACTGGCTGACCTAAAAGGTCTTTTCCGTCTCTAATTTCTGTGGTTGCATGATTTATCCCTCTGCTTCGAAAGTGTTTCCTACATGAAATGTCTTGTCACAGGAAAAAAATAATATACTAAATAATCTTTTTTTCATTTCCTCTCCTCATTGTCAGAGGCTGGAAGAGGTGAGGGATGTGTCTGCTCCCACATGAGCCAAGCAATAGAAGAGAAAAGGCAAACCAGGATTCAGCTTATCAGCTGAGAAGGAAGCTGCTCATGCCAGGTGGGGTAGGAGGAGTTGTGCTGGAGTCGTCCTTCCCAGGAGCACAGTTGTTCCTCACTTTCTCAGATCAGGAGAAAACACCGAGCTGGAGAACCACAGCCATCTCCCAAGGACAGAGGAATGGCCACACCCCAAGTGAGGAGAGGACATCCCTCAGACTGCTGCTCCCAGGAGACAAAATCAGAGTTCCTCTGGATGTTCTTGGGAATCAGCTGTGGCTCAGCATTCTTAACATCCTCCAGGAATTTCTCTCCCAAGAGCTTGCCCAGTTTCCTCTCAATCCATTCAGCTCCTGCAGCAAGGAGTTCTAGAGAGAACTGCTTGCAAGAAGGACAGTTTGTCTAAGATTTTGGTTCTGCCAACCTCACCTGAAGGCATGAAATGGGGGTTGGTGCCCCAAACATTTGGAAATGCTGCCAAAGACATCATATTACCTCAGAAAGGAAGCAAAAAACTCCTGAGGTCAGCCAAGACATTCCCCTGGGAATGCACAAGTTTCCATCTTATGGCAGCCCTGCATGCTGGGGGGGACCTGGGAATTACCCCAAGTGAAGGCATGGGACAAATCCCTTGGCTTGTGGCCACCAGGTCACTCCTGAGCCCCCATCCCAGTCTCTGAGGCACTCCCCCAGTCCTGTACAACCCCAGGGAAGTTGTCCCCTCCCTGTATCCCTCCACTCTCCGAATTTTTGATACCCCAGTGTAGGGCTTGTCTCTGCTCCCACAGCTCTCAGGTGAGTCCCTTCTCATGAGGGACAAACTGAAGATCACCAAATTACTCCTATTTTTCCATTGGATGGTGCCTTGTAATCCAATCGTTCCTTTCCCACATGTTCGGCAGTAGACACGGGGTGATGTTCCTGGAAAACATCTACTTTCAAGTGGTTTCTGCTTTAAAATTTGAGTGTGAAATTGAATACCTGCTCAGATCAAGTGATTTCCGGAAAGACTGGGGAGTCGCTGTGTTTTGGGGCTGGCACCCCACTTGAAGCCACTAATCTGATAGCATCAGGGTGGGAGGGCAGTGGGAGTCTGAGCTGCTGTCCCCAAAATGAGGGGAAGATGGGAAAACAAAAGGAACAAACCCCTGCAGGAAGGCAAACTCAGCATCTGATCCTGGCTCACTTTTCAGTGAGGTTTTGCCAGGGATTTGGGGATCCGAGGTGGTTTGAATGATAATTACCCACCTTCAGCTGTCACCCAAGGGGTGTTTATGTGAAGAATTGTTGTGACCATAATATAGGACTTGCAGCTCTTTTGATTTCGTTGATTTAGTGGATTTTCATTCTCTCTTTTCTTCCATTTTCTGGAAGCACTATAAACCCAAAGTCCTCCAGCATCACCCCTCTCTGCAAAATGCAGATTTATTTTTTTAAAACAAAGACGAAAGCTGAAGTGCTTACAGTCAGGGAATCACCAAAAATTTGAACACTTGCCCGGTACCATTTCCACCATTAAGAAGTACCAATCCTTTTTCCAGATGACATTCCAGGACATTGATTCTTTTTCTTCTTTTCTCCAACATCGATGCTACTTCAACAAAAGGGGGAAAATGGGCTTTCTTATACAGAAGAGGCAACCCAAGAGGTGGAAAACTGGACCTAGCCACAAGCCAAGCTTTGAAATGAAAATCTGCCCTTTTAGGATTAATGAGGAGAGTGATAAAACAAGGGAACAAATTTACAGAGGGAGATATCAACCCTCAGCTGTCAGCCAGCCGCAGGGGAGGCTGCTGCCTGCCCACAAGTTGTGGGGCAGGATGCAAAATTCACCCCCAGCTCACACTCCGTGGGAGGTCAGACTCCACGCTCGCCGGGGTCCCTTCTGGCCCTAAAATCTATGAATCTATTGATGCTCTGAGGCTTAAAAAGCAGCAGCTGCTCCTATGCAGCACCTAGTTCTCATAAGCATTTGGAATAATGGATCCATATTGTGCCAATGCATACTAATGTTAATATACATTTGCAGCACACAATGTGATGGCTTTGGAGACACCCAGGTGTCAGATGGAATCAGTGTCACTGACACACCGTACCAGGACTCCGCCGCACATCCCTGTTGGCTCCTCCAGCGGGAAGCTTTCACTTCTTGGAAATTATTGTGTTTATCCGTTATGTTTCTATAGGGGAAAAAAAATTAAAAGTACGAAGGAATTGTAATTTTACAAAGGAATTGTAATCCCACCACAGGATTGGTGCCTGCAGTTCGCAGCCAGCCAAGGGCTTGCACAGGGTTTGGGATGGGGATGTGAGGGAAAACAAAGAGAGGAGCTGTACGAGGTGTGCCCAAGGAGTTCAGAAGTGCAGCCTTCTGCTCTCCCTGGTAATCCTCTCTCATGCACCAAAGCGAAGAAATTCAGAGCCAGGGCTAGGGGCTGCTCCCAGCTCTGTCCCTGCTGAAGTCTGGAGAAGTTGTACAAAGCATTTGCAAGCCTAAGACCTGAGCCTGCCTCTGCCGGGTTTAACCCCCACCCAACTTTCAAGTGCAGGCTCAGGTTCAGAGCCTGGAAAGGGAGAACGGCCTCTTTGGTTGCTGCCTCAGAATTGTGGGGGCACAGGAGGAACAGGCTCCCCCCTGCAGCCCCACTCCCTCCATACCCATAAACCATGTGCAGGTGTGCAAGTGGAGACAGGTGCTCTAGGTCTGGGGTGTCCGGGGAAGGTTTGCACCCCAGACCTGCCCTGGGTGATTTGTGAGGGCATGTATGGAACACCTTCACATTCATATATACACACACAGATACCTCATCTTCTCATAATTAGCATCAGCCTGGCCTAAAATCCCGGCCCAAACTCCCTTGTCATGCTGATATGAGCCCACACGGGAAGCTGCCCATTTCTTTACAGGAATTCAGGACAGCAGCACGGCGCCCAGCAAGTCCTCAACTCTTCACATGCTCATTCTTCCAATTGTCCACCCAATCCCAGTGCTTGGGACAAGGGGATTTTGTCCTCACCCAGGCACTGCAAGGGTGAAGGCTGACCCTGCCTTGGAACTCACCCAGGCTGGACTGATCCTTGGCCATCCCTGTCTCCCTAGGTGAGGAGTTACTTCCAATGGAAAAGCTAAACTTATGTTCTCCTCCTACTGTTTTCTTTTCCCTAGCTATTAAAAGAAAAGAAAATAAAAACCTATCCGAAATATTAAAAGAGAAGAAAAATGAAAGAAACCTACAGCTCCCCAAGTCCCCAAGGATTCTGATCCCCTTTAAGCCCTGCCCAGCCCCACAGAGTACCCTGCTCTGGATCTTCTCTCCTGTCTTCCGGGAAGATAAGATCTTCCTGGAAGCCCCAGATATCATTGGAATACCCCCTCTATCAGATCAGGTGGAGCTGTTTTCGTGATCCTAATCGTGATTAAGGGAGGTAGGTGTGCATTTCCAGTGAGGACTTGTCAGCAGGAGGAAGCGGGGTGGAGGAGCGGGAATGCAGGAGAGAGAAAGCAGCGTGGCCCTGAGCCCAGGCGACAGTGACAGTCCGAGCACACCCAGCACAACTGCGCATTAGGCAGCTGATGAGGTTAGAGAGGTCCCGTGCAGTCTTCCCATTCCCCGAGGCAACGGAGGAATTATCCCATCCCTGCCCAACATGAGGCGCTTCTGCCCCGGCCTCTCACCCGGGCTGTGAAACCGGACTTGGAGCGATCTAGGCCAAACGCAGCCGCATTCCCGGTCCCAGGACAGCCCCAGAAAGAGCTCTCTCCTCCGACCATCACAGAGAGAGAAAAACCTCATCCCCTGATATAAAAAAGATGGGGCTGAGGGATGGTTCAGCTCCCCCGGAGCCTGGGTACGTCAGAGAAGGCAGGGCCACGGAGATGGGTGTAGGAGGGGGAATGTGCGTGTGCAAGGGTTGGTTTGGTGTGTAACGTGGCACAGGGATGTGCTTCCGAGGCGCGGAGTTGTGGGGAGAGAGGATTTGGGGCGTGCAGAGAGCGTGGGTGTGAGCAGGGGCCGTGCACACGCGGGGACACGCATGAAGGAATGCGGGGCATGTGCGGGGCGGGCGGCGAGCGCAGGGAAGGGAGATGCGGGAGAGGATGAGGCAGACAAAGAGCTCTGCGGGCGGGCAGGGGGACACCCCCAGCCCTTCCCCGGGGGGTTCCCGGCCAGCCCTGGGGGGAACACCCCGCAGGCGGCCCCTCCTCGCCGTCCGGGGGGTGCTTTGAGTGTGTCAGTGTGTAAGGGCAGGAGCGTTTGCACAAATGCCTGAGCGTTGCCTCTCCCTGACGCTCAGGGTTCGCCGCTTCGTTTTCCCCACGGGGCTCCCCCCACTGCGCTGGCACCTCTCGGGGCGGGCAGGCCCCGGCTTTTTGGGGGTCGTTTTTAATCGCAGCCGCTGTAAAGTGAAAATGAAACCGCGCTGAGAACCCGCCTGTCCCAACGGCGGCGGCAGGGCCGGTGCCCGAAGCCAGCGGGGTCCTGAGCAGCGCAGCCCCGCTCCCCTCGGGATGAAGGACACGGGGGGGCATTGCGGGATCCAGTGGGTGTCTGATAATTCTATCGCGGTACCGGCAAAATTTCCAGTCTTTCTGGCCGAGGCGGTTTTCTGTGGGAGAAGGGAAACGGGAAGTGAGAGAAAAGCAGAGAGAGAGAGAGATGGGAAGGGAATATGTGGGAAATGAGAGGGGGAAACGAAAAATAGAGCAGCAGAGGGTGTGGGGAGAGAGAAAGGAAGAGAGATAAAGGGAGGAAGAATCGAGAGAGGACAAGAGAAAGAACTGAGGGAGGAAAAAGTAAAGGAGACGAATAAAAAAGAAAATTACGGAAAACGAAGGGAGGAAAACAAAAGGAGAGAAACAGAAAAAATGAAATGAGAAAAACACAGGAAAAATATGAGAGAAATAGGTAGAAAAAGGAGAAAAATTACAACAAAAAAAAAGGAAAGAAAAAACGGGCAAAAATATAGAAAACCAGAGAAATACGGAAAATCAGGGAAAATATAAACAAAAAAGGGAGAAAACGAAAAGGAAAAAAAATCAAAGACGGGAAGCTCGAGGTGGAGAGGACGAAGGCAATGGAGAATAGGGCAGAGTGGCGGGAGCAGCCGTGCCCGGTGCCCGCAGGACGAGGCGGGGGCCGGGGGCGGCCGGGCCCGGCGGGGCCGCGCGGTTCAGCACCCTGGNCATCCCTCCCGCAGGTGCGGCCCGAGCGCTCCTCCCTTCCTGTTTCCCAAACAAACCCAAGGGAGGGAGGAGGACGCAGAGGGGCGCAGCCTCGGGGGGTCACCCCAAGCCCCGACAGCTTTGGGGCTCCTGTGTGCGGGGGGTACCCGGGGTGAGCCCCCTGCCAGCGCTCTGCTCAGCCACGACCCCCGACGGGAGCAGCGGGGCGAGCTCCCTTCCCCTCCCTGCCTCGCCAACA
>WBMY01005226.1:645522-659140 GCA_013397315.1 Donacobius atricapilla
CCCCGCCGCCCCCGGGACCTTGGGGCCACCCCGCTACCTCCCCCCTCCCGGCACCTTCCACCCGACACTTTTGGGGGGGCAATGAACGGTGCCCAGCCCTGCAGAGCCCGCCGGCGTCGGGACCAGCGCCTCTCGGACCAAAGCTGAACTCGCCTGGACACAGGTCCCACCGCCACCGCGGGAGGGTGGCTGCGGCAGTGCTCCCCCCTGCTAATTAGCATCCTTTTTAATTATCTCCTACCACAGGAAGGGGGGAAAAAACGGGGAATAGCAGGAATAACCCCTCCTCCCCCCCCGGTGGCCCTTCCCTGCCCTCATTTTTATTGTTCCCGTTTTACCCACGAGGAGAAGGTGGGTTTGGACCCGGGCTTTGGCGGTGGGGAGGAGGGGGCTGCGCGGGGGCCAGGCCCGGGGCTGCCCCAGTGACTGGCTGAGCTTGGGCTCCCACGTGGTGGAAAACACAGCAG
The DNA here is from genome assembly GCA_013397315.1 of Donacobius atricapilla. Lineage (NCBI taxonomy): Eukaryota > Metazoa > Chordata > Aves > Passeriformes > Mimidae > Donacobius > Donacobius atricapilla. Next base: position 645,990 of record WBMY01005226.1, read on the forward strand.
AAAGAGGCAGAAACAGGAAAAACGCAACAACAACAACAACATAAGACCCAAACAAACAATAAACCCCAGAACTAAAGCAACCCAACCACAACAGCAGAAATTTCACCCGAGCCTCGATGCCGAGTCCCACCCCAACGATTCCCAGAGGCTCCGTCAATTTAAGGATGTATTATAGTTTTTGCTTCTAGTTTCTTTATTTTGTATAAAGGAGAAACAAATAAAGTATGTTTTTGTGTTTACTGATTATTTATTGTACTTTAGTCATCGGAGGCTCCGAATTTTTCTATTTTGAAGGCAGGGAGGGGATGGCACCGGGGAGGGGGTGAGAGCATAGAGAGAGGGGGGGAATAAAAGGAAGGAGAATGGAAAAAGAAAGAAAAAAAGTTGTTTTCTGAAAGCGTCGTGGGTTTCCTGTCCCCGCTGCCTCTTGCGGAGGCTGTTAGTGTGAATGGCTCTTGTTGTTCAATGTGAATAAAAAACCTTTTAGTTACCTACTGTTCGGTCACCTGGTCCCTTTCATTCTATTTTAATTTATATGAATTTAACACAAGCCCGTGAGAAATGCTGGCCGGGCTCCCCCGCTGTCACCCAGCCCCGCGTGGGGTCTGGGGGAGCAACTCCCACTGCTCCCCTGGGTGAGTGGTGTGCACCTGCACGAGGTGATGCTACTGCATCCCCCTCCCGGTACCCCGGCGCTCCCCCTTTGCCCCCAGTCCCGCGGCTCTCTGGCGCTGGGAAGGGGCACATTACCCAGCTCAGCCCCTTCCCCCACAGCACAATGCACAATTTCTTTCTCCTGGGGGGCACCCAAGAACCTCCCAGAGCCGCCCAGGGACACCTGCAGCCCTGTTGGCAGAACAGCCTCAAGGGGCAGCCTCGGGGATCAGTTGGGGGGAACACCCCAAGTGGGGGTTCGGCAATGCCGTCAGCAGCTTTTGCCCCATTTTCCCTGGGCACACCGGTGGCAGGAGTGAGGGGTCTCCTCCCCAGCACCCCAACTCACTCCCCTTCTCTCTCCTGCTTGAGATACAAAAATAAAAAGTCCCAGGCAGGATGCAGCTCTGAACTAATATTTAAAATGCAAAATCATGGCAGAGTTTCCCCCCCACCCTCGCTCCTTGTCTTGCAGTAAAACGATATAAACAGAATAAATTACCTTCCCTTGCTGGCTTACGAGAGTCCCTCTCTCCTGACCTGAATTTTAAGTCCTGGCTCGGTTGTAGCATGGAGCACCGATGATTTATGGAAAGCCAGTCACTTCTCTGCATATTTTCTCTGTTCAGCCAAGTGGTGGAATTTATCCTTCCTATACCATTGCTGGCATTAATAACGGGGTGGCCAACAAGCCAGGCCGAGCCCCGAGGGAGCCCTCAGCCAGCAGCTGGGGCCAGCACAGACACCGGTGTCCCCTCACTCCCCCAAGAAAAACACCTTCTCTCCTTTTCACAAAGGAGGAAACCGAGGCAGGAGCACAGCTGGCTGCTCCCTTGGGCTCCAGCACTTTCAGGTTGTCGCTGTTAGCAGGTAATGGGGACTTTTTATAAAGACTGGGCGATGTGTTGGTAAATAACCCACTCAAAGCATCATTTTGAGGAGTATAGAATGGTCAATCACTGGGTGAACACTGGTTGCTATTATTATTACCATCATTATTAATTCAAAATCCAAGGCCCAGGGTTGTTTTTAGGGTGCTGGGACCCCACCTCTGAGACCTGGACAGAAGAGGCTGCGGGAGGGATGGGGATGATGCTCCAAGCTGCCACCTCCCAGGCTGGAGGCTCGCAGGAGAATGGGACTCAGCAGGAAAAGCCATCAAAGCAGGGATGATGCCAAGGAATAATCCCCTAGCACAGAGGAGCTTTGCAGCTCCGAGCTGGGTGCAGGAGCCAAACCCGGAGTCCCCATCACCCCAGAGTTCCCGGGAAGGCACCAGCACTCAGGATTCCCGCCTGTCTCCAGCTGCAGAGTGACCTCAGGTCACCAGCTGGGGCTATGCCACCCCATAGGGGTGTCCCCAGTCACCCTGCACCTCACATCCCTGCCGGGGACATCCAAAGCCCAATGACCCCAGCTGGCACCCAAAGGCCAAGTGCCCCCTTATGAAGGCAAGGAGGGGAAAATCTCCCTGTTGGGGCGCTTGGGGTGTCACCCCAAACCCCACAGTCCTGCCCATATCACCACCAGCAATAACCCTTCTGTGGGACCGTGCTGTGGACTCACCATCATGAGCTCCTGACTCTCCTGACCCCCACCCCAAGCAGAATCACGGGAATAAATCCCTTTTTAAAAGCTGTTGGGCAAACACCAATGCAAGTCGTGGGGTTTTTTTTTGTTTTGGTGGGGTTTTCGTTTGTTTGGTTTGGTTTTTTTGGTTGTGTTTTTTGTTGGGTTTTTTTGTGTGTGTGTGTTTCGTTTGGTTCCTTTTTTTTTTCTTTCCTGACCTTCTTGCCTTTTTTTTTCCAGAAGGGGAAGGTCTGCAGAAGGTGGAAGGTAATCAGGTTTTGGACCTGGGATAAAAAATAGCTGGAGTAGGTTGGGCTGACTCTTTATAATTAATAGTGTGCCTCGTAATAGGATTCTCCAGCCTTCGGTGCTCCCTGGGAACACCTTTTTACATAAGGTATTGCTCACGATGGAGTGGCAGAGTTTTGATTTATGGGGGTTTGGCCTCCACGAAGCACCTGGGGAAGCGGCCTGGCCGGTGGGAGGTATAGGGGCAAGAGGCTGAGGGCAGGGAGGGGTTTCTGGGGGGATTGGCAGCCAGGTCAGGGGAAAGGGCTTCGTGGTTGAGCTGGTCCTGGGGCTGACGCCCTTCTGCTCCAAAAGGAAGAAGGATGAGGGAGGTTTGGGGGCAGCAAAAGGCTTCTCTCTCTGCCCAACATCGCAGCTCACAGGACACAGGCTCAGCAGGGGAACCAGGTGGGGCTGGGCAGCACCTTCAGGAGCAAAACCCCGAATGGGAGGAAGGAGAGGAGAGAAATGTTGGGAGGATACAAAAAAACCCCAGGAGGCGCCACAGCAAAGGGCTAAAAGCAAACACAGCACTGCAGAATAGAAATGTGGGAGAGCAGAAAAGCCTGGGGAAAAGGGAGAAAGGAAAAAAAAGAGTGGGATGGAGAGGGAAAGGGATCTTCGGGGGTCTACGATGGGGTATATCCCCTCCACGTTAGAGCACCTCGGAGCCCGCAGGTGTTAAACCCGGCCGGGGATCCCCGCGGATAAATCACCGTAACAAGAGCGTTGTTCTCGTCTGGCCACAGCCAATGTGGCAAGAACGGAAGAAGATTGTATTAATTAATAATCATTACAATAATAATGCATAAAGACAGTAGCAAAGTAATTAGTCAGACACGGAGCGTTTGCTAATTGAGGTGGGGAGCTGCAGCCCAAACAGCCTGGGGAGGAGCAGGGGGAGGGAGGACAGGAACGGAGGGCTGTAGGGAGGAGACCTGGCACGTCTCAGGGGAAAAGTGGGATGTGCGGACCCCAGTCCCGCCCTCAGCACAGGCCCCACCCTGGCTTCATCCCCGCCTGCAGTGCGACCCCCGTGCCTCAGTTTCCCCATCCCTGCATGGGCGCTGTGTGCTGGAAAAGGCTGCGTGAGGAGCCCGGCCCCGGGTCCCCAGGCTTTATTTCGGTTACTTCGGAAGGAAAGCAAGCAGAGTGTGCCAGCCTGGCTCTGCCACGTCCCCTGCCCGGGGCGGCTGTCACTCCATCCCCAGCTGGCTCTTCAGGGCCCGCAGCTGGGCCGTGTGGATGTTGCTGCCGCCGCACACCACGAGCACCACGGAGCCCAGCGGGGTCCGCAGCCTCCCCTCTCGCTGCAGCCGCTGCAGCCGCCCCGAGTAGAGCACGGCCAGGGGGGCGCCGCACGCCGGCTCCACCAGCATCCGCTCGTCGTCTGCGGGGACCCGGGCAGGGGCACATTGGGGCCACCCAGAGAGTGAGAGTTGGCCCAGCAGCCCGACTGCAGCCAGCCCCGAGGTCCGGCGGCGTCCCCGTCACCCCCGCTCACCCAGGAACTGCTCCACAGCCCGCACCGCCTCCGTGTCCTCCACCACCTGCGAGACCACCTGGCACTCCCGGGCACACTCCAGCGCCCGCGCCGCCACCGTCTTGGCTCCCAGGCACGTGGCCACGCTGGGACAGGAGGGGACAAGGCGGTCAAGGCGAGGACACCTCAGGGAGCCCTGCCAGCTCGCTGCATGCGTGGCTGCTCACCTGGTGATGTCGGGCAGGGTGACGAGCCGGCCGGCTTTGAGCGCCTCGTGGAAGCTGTGAGCTCCCCGGGTCTCGGCGGCGATGATGGGGACATCCTGCCAACCCACCTGCTGCAGGCCGGCCACGACACCGGCCAGCAGCCCCCCGCCACCCACCGCCACCACGATGGCGCCTGGTTTGGCCTCCAGAGAGTCCTTCAGTTCCCGGACCAGGCTGGCGTGACCCTCCCTGCAGGGTGAGGGGCAGCAGGATGCAGCCTGGGGGCTCCCCGGGCCAGCCTGGATCCCAGGGACGGGGATCGGGGGCAGGAGCTGAGTCCTGGCAGCACTCACCACACCAAGGGGTGATCGAAGGGGTGGATGCTGACCCAGCCCTCTGTGTTAGCCAGCTCCTGGGCTCTCCTGTTGGCATCATCCCACACCTGGGTGGGGGCAAGGGGCGGCTCAGCAGGGCTCCATAGAGCCCTCACAACCCCAGGATGGGTCCCTTGTCACTGCAGGGCCGGGGGACACCAGAACGGGTGAGGGTTCCCAGGATGACCCTGATGTGATGCTGGGATGCAGGAGGGGGACATTTCGGGATGGGGTTTGCCCAGCACCAATGAGCAGGTGAGGTCAGGCTCAGCACCCTCTGGACCCCTCAGAGCCCACTTTTGGGGATACCTTGCCATAGACCTCGACTGTGGCCCCCAGTTCCTGCAGTTTGCGCACAGGGGTGGGGCCGCTGCTGCTGGGGACCACCACGGTGATTGGCAGCCCCAGCTCCCGGGCTGCGTACGCTGCTGCCAGACCCGCGTTTCCTCCTGTGGGAAGTGGTGGTCAGGCACGGCTCGACCCCTTGTACATCCCCCGATTCCTCAGGAGAGCATCCCCCTAGCTCGGGATGGAGTTACCTGAGGAGCAGACGAAGTGGTGGCAGCCCTTCTTGGCAGCCTGAAAGGCAGGAGAGAAAGAGGGGAGGGGACAGCTGTGCCCCCCCACTGTGCCCCCCATGAGGGCAGGAGCAACACCCTGCACACACCATACCCACACTCACATCCTGGCACCGGTGCCCGATGCCCCGGATCTTGAAGGATCCCGAGGGCTGGACGTTCTCCAGCTTCATGAAGACCTTGGTGCCCACGGCCTTGGAGAGGGGCAGGCTCTCCAGGACGGGTGAAACGACGTGGAAGGGCTTCTGGCCCCCGACAGGCTGGGCTGCCATGGTCTGACAANTGCCCACTCCGGGCTCGGTGGGGAGCACAAGAAGCTCTCGGGAGGGACAGGCCTGGCCCCGGTGTCCCCTCCCATCTCTAGGATGCAGCAGCACAGATGGGGTCTCCCTGGAAAATCCCAGGACAGGCTGTGCCACCCCCTCCTCCATGCTCGTGGTCCCCACAGCCCCGGTGTCCCCAGGTGTCCCGTGCACACCCTGTCCTGTAACCCGGGGTGGGCATTACCTGGTGTCCCGTGGGACCTCGCTGCGTGTCCTCACCCACCGCAGAGCCTGCGAGACACAACAGGGAGAGCTGGAGTCCGAGGGGCCGGTGTCCCTAGGTCCCCGTGCTCAGTCACACCGCGGGGCAAGGGGCAGGGGTCAGACATTGCCCCGGCGTGGCTGTTTGCTCAGCCCTGGGCGGGTTTTACAGCCACGGGGCTTGACCGGTGCCGAAGGCGGTCGGCCATGGCCGGGCACACTGCCGGGTGACACGGCGGGGACAAACACGTGTGGTCCCGCCAGCCAGATCCCTGCGGCTTTCACATGCCTGGGAGATGGGATGTGGGCTCCCAGGAGATGGGGGAAGAGGAAAGGCAGCTCTCAAATTATTTTGGGGGCCCTCATGGGTTTGCATGGGATATTATCAGGTGGGGCCAGAAACATGTACCAGCAGATTTTAGGGTTTTGCCCCGGAACCCCTGGTGTAGCCAGGGCAGCCTGCACACTCCAAACGCCTAGCCGAGACACTCTCATTGCCTCCAAACGAGCCATCACACCCCTCTGCTCTCCCTGCCGAGCCCCCACCCCCATGGCAGCCCTTGAATCCTCTCCAAGCTTCTCATCCCAGGGAGGCTCAGCCCCTCCAGCTGGAGAAGACCCCTGGGATGAGCCCCCCCGCTCCAGCTGGCCATGCCGGGCACCCCTTACAGAGGGGCTGTCCCAAGTGATCCAGCCAGAGGCTGGCCCAGACCCAAGGTCCAGCAGCCCCCAGGCAAAGCAGGCAGAGCCCCCACCTTTCCTCTGGGACCCCTCCTTGTCACCCAGCCCTGGTGACACCCCAGGGTAAAAGTCCTACCTCTGCTCTGAGGGGCTGGTTCTGTCCACAGCAGGCAAGGAGGAGGAAGGTGGGATGTGGAAGAAGGCCCAGCCCTGGCTCACAGCCCCGCAGCCGCAGAAGGTTCCTCTGTTGCTCTGGCCAAGCTGAAGCAGCCTGGAAGCAGAGGGCACAAGGAGTCCCGATGGGGAGACACTGCACTGAACCAAAACACGAGCACTGGGAACCCCACGCTGTGCCCAGTTCTGCCCCAGTGCCAGGCAGACAGCGGTGAAACCAGAATACAGCATTTTGGTACCCTGACCCAAACCGTGCTGCAAAACCCCCCAGAGCACCACTGCTGGCAGGCAGCAGGCAAGCTCTGGAGCAGCCCTGTTCCTGCTGCAGCTGATCTTTGGTGCCAACAAAACATCCCTGCTCCCCACACCATCCTTGGGCTCACGAGTGACCAGCACAGAGCGCAGCACTGCACCTCTGACAGAGCCATGCTGCTTTTGGGACACAGGGACCTGAAAAAGAGGGCAATGAGGAGGATTTCTTGAATGGGGGCATGGGGGGAGACACAGCTCCAGTCCCTCTGTGGCTCCTTAGAGTGATCCCAGCCCCCACCTCACAGTAAGCAGAGACTGCAGCCACTTCCATGAGGGTGGAACAGTAGCAGGAGCTGGGGAAAGGGATGCAAGAAACATCCCCCAGCTCACAGGGATGAGGCCAGAGGCCCCCTTGGGGGGACACATTTCAGCTCACATTTCAGCCCTGGGGTGCTCCAGGGTCCGTTTCCACCCCATATCCACCTCCCTGCCCCTCTTCTGCTCCACTTTGGCTCCATCCCTGACATGACAAAGGCATGCCAGGCTGTCACCTGGTCACTTCCCTTGGCCAAGGTCCCTGGCTGACACTGTGGCAGCAGCTGGGATGATATTTAACAACTTTGCTTGTTTTTCCACTTTTAAGGAAACAAAACAAGGGAATCAGCAACACTGCAGCATTTCCAGCATGCCCTGTTCCTCCTTGCTGCTCCCTCACCCAGTGATGGTGATGTCTGGGGAAACTGAGGCACAGGGACCCCAAAAGCAGCCCCCCCTTCCACAGTGGTTCACACACCATGGGGACACAAGGAGACACAGGCTCTGCCATTCCCAATTTACCAGCAATCTGTCCCAGCACAGTGGGGTATGGACACCTCACTATCCCCAGGGCACCCATCCTGGCTTTTGGGGTGCCAGCACCCCAACAGCCCAGGTCTGCTCCCTCCCACCCCTCCACAGCCCCCAGGAGCCCTGGCCCCGGTGGGAACCTGGCACTTTCAAAGCGCTGCCGAGCCACAGTTCATTAATCCCTCAGTAATGACCTCGTTATTCCTAACGAGGCAGAGCGGATCAAGGGAGCTGCCTAAGAGGATTTTGCACCGCGGATTTTGGGGATGTGGGGCACACAGGTGCCAGAGGAAAAGACAAAAGGCATGAGGATGGTCTCCCACTCCTGGGGGGTGAGCAGTGGGGCTACCCCATTCCAGCAGCACAGAACCTGTCTCAGCCTGCACCCCAAAAGCCCTGGCCCCACTGGCCACACACCCTCCCACCAGCACCCCCGCAGATTGCCCTGTTAATGGGGAGAGGTCGAGACCCCTGCGTGAGCCCAACCCTAACAGAAGCCACCACAGAACCTCAGCAGAGAGCAAAGCACAGCCACCAGCACAGAGCACTTTATTTGCCACAGCCAAACCAGCTCACTGTCCTCCTGTCTGCCCCAAGGGCAAGCCCCAGCCTCCCAGGATGCCCCTTTTCTGGGAAGAGCCCCACCAAACCAGGCAGCAGCACCCATGGAAAGGGATTGGAGAGCCCCATGGCAGGGAGGGGATATGCTGGGCCCAGCCCCTTGTGCGGCACAGCCAGGACCCTGAGAGGCAGAAGAACAGAGAGGGCTGGGTGTACAGAGCTGAGAACCCCCCACACCCAACTGCCCCCCCAGAGGGATCCCCCACAGGACAGACGCCCACGGACAGATGGATGGACGGGACCAGAGCCTGCTCAGTCCCAGTGGACCTTGACTGGGGGGAAGGTCCAGAGGTCGGGGTGGCCCATGTGGAGCAGGGAGCTGCAGGGGGACGTGCTCCAGCGGAAAGGGGGCACGTCATCCCAGGCAGGGCCACTGACTGCCACCAGCCCAAAGGTGGGGACCATGCCCGAGGAGGTGACCTGCAGATGGGGACACAAACCAGGGCAGCGAGTCAGCACCAAGAATGGGCTGCACAGCCCGGGAGAGCAGCTGGGGGAGCACCCCCAGGGAGGAGCCCCTGCAGGATTGCCTGGCTCGCACACCTTCATGTCGATGCCGCCGTGGCAGCGCTGGCGCAGGGCAGGGAAGGGGTAGGTGCCGTTGGAAGGGTTGAGGTCGGAGCGGGCTGAGATGGCGTTCTCGGCGTTCTGGGGTGGGTCACAGCCCCTGCACCGTGACAGGGGGTCCTGCAGGTAGTTGTTGGACCTGCAGAAGGGCCAGGAGAGAGCCAAGGTGAAGACACGAAAAAAACCCATGGATCACAGCAAATTCCTTGGTGGAACACCCAGGTTTGGGGGTCCCCAGCACACACCGCATCAGGCGGATCATGGAGTCCAGGTCGTGGACCAGAGTCTGGTTCCGGCGGAATATCTGGGCACGCGGGTTCTTGTCATAGGTGAACCAGTCACCGTATTTCTTCACCAGCTCCAGGTTCCCACTGGCGTTGAAGATCTCTTCGAAGTATCTGGGGTGGGGGAACCCAGCAAGTTGGCATCAAGAGGGTGCAAGGTGAGCACTGCTGCCCCTCTTTCCAGGGCAGGCCACAGGGAGGGATGGCACTCACGGCACGTTGTAGCTGGCCCAGTAGCCCTGCTGGTACAGCAGCTCTGTCTTATCGGCCACCACCACCAGGCCCCTGTGCTGGGAGGAAGAGCACTGGTCACAGCAGAGGGGGAAAAAGCCACTGGGGATAGTGGGGGACATGCTGGGCTGGGGGGAGCACATACTGGGGGTCCCCACTGTGGGGTTCCCACCCCAGCCAGAGGTACTGGGCACCCATCAGTACCAGCATCCCCAGAACCTTTAGCCACAGACGCACCTCATTGCCCCGTGATCACCAATTGGGCTGGGCAGGCATCACCCTCAGGGCTTTCCCAAACCCACAAGGACAGGAGAGGAGACAGCAGGGGCTCAGGGAGGAATGGAGCCACTCACGGGATCTGCTCCAGCACTGTCAGTATGCCTAGTGCTGGGCTTGCTCTACCCGGTATGAAGGCATTGTAGTCCACCACCATCCACTGGTTGTTGTACCTGGCATGGAGAGCAAGGAATGCATCCCTCTGGCAGCCTGGGCACCCTCCATCCAATCCCAGCCCCCCAGGACCAATCCCCAGGTTCCATCCCACCCACTCACGTGCCGCTGTTGAAGCGCCGGAAGACCGTGGCCCACTCGGGCCCACTGCGGGCCAGCCGGTTGGCCACAATGTTCCTCAGCCACTCCAGGACGCTGCCCTGGGGCTCCAGGTACTTCCACAGGGCCGGGTTGTTGTTCCCAATGGTGGTTTCCAGCGTGACCTGCAGGGCAGGGAGTGATGGGGAGAGCAGCAGGGCTGGGGAAAGGTCCCTGAGGACCAGACCCACTCACCAACCCGCTGCTGAGGATGTAGAAGTCATCCACGGAGAAGATGGTGCCAGGGTAGGAGGAGAACACCTGGACGCTCCCAGGGATCTGAGATTTGCCTGGAGAGGGGATGCAGAGGCATCAGCAGGGGCGTGTGAGGCGCAGCCCCCCCAGCCCAGCCCACGCACCGCCAGCCGAGGTGCGGAAGGGCAGTGTGTACTTCTTGATGATGCGCAGCATGGCCTGGTAGGAGCTCCAGGTGTCGTGGGCCACCAGCAGGTCCCGCTGGCCTGGCAGCAGCTTCACGAGAGCAGAGCAGGAGCCCGAGCCCAGGACATGCTCCAGGGAGGAGCGGTTCAGGGCAGACTCCAGGTCCTCCAGGTCACCCCCCAACTGCAGCAGCCTGGGGGGAAGCAAGGCAAAGATGTCAAGTGAGGCATGCCCCAGCCCTGGAGCTGAGCTGGCTCAGAGCTCTCTGTCTGTCTGTCCATCTCCACCACACCCCAGTACAGGCACTTGTGCTGGGAGCACGTTGGTAGTATTAGCAGGGAGGAAAGGGGGAGCATGGCAGCGGGGAAACTGAGGCTGTGGGGGGAACCCACCATCCAGCCCATGGGGTGGGGAAGACGACAACCTGCCTTGGCTCTGTCCTGCCCCAGCAGCAGAAGACAAGTGCCCAGACAAGGTGGACAAAGTGGGCTGGGAGCAGAACTGGCTGTTCCTGGACATGCAGGAATTGTCCCCACAGCTCTCTGAACCCTGGGACAACCATCCCCCACTCTCCACCACCCCTGAGAAGGAGCTTACAGGAAACCAAAAGGTGCCAGGGTGATCCTGCCCCTGGGGAAGTCCAGGCGCCCATTGTAGCTGTCCTCCAGCCCCTTCAGCTGCAGCAGGGCCAGGCGCACCTGGGGACAGAGGACAGAGCCGGCACCCGGCTCCTGTGACGAGGCAGGCTGAGAGGTTTGGGGAAAAGGCTCCCTCATTCCCCCAGGGGACAGAGCAGATTAGTTGGGTCTCAGTGCTTCTGCAGAGGCACAGGGGGGAGGTGTCACTGTCAGCAAGGTCATGACTCAGCACCCACAGCCGAGGGTGACAAAGCCACTTCCTGCGCACCCCAACTGCAGTATGTGAGGCTCTGGTGAGGAGAAAGTCACGAGTCACCTCTACTCACCCCAGGAAGGAGGATGACCACATCCCTGTCATCCTACCTGGAGCTCAGCCAGGACAGCTCGCTGCCCTGTACTGTCCTCTGGATGAAAGGCCCAGGAGGATCCTGGGGAGTTCCCTGGCTGGGGGTTACCTATCCTCACCTGGTGCCAGTACTCGGGGTCTTGCCCTTTCGCCATCTGCTCCTCCATCCAGGCCAGGTTGGCCTCCAGGTAGTTCTGCAGCTTCTGGCAGTACTCGCTCTCGTACTTGAAGGGGCCGCAGTAGCCCACCATGGTGTTCATCCAGTGCATGTACATTAGCTGGGGGACAGGGCTGCGGTGTCACGACAGGGGACAGCCCGGGGAAGGACCACAACACGCATTTCTAGAGGGATCCCCCCTTACCTGCTCAGTGACGGCAGCCTCGGCGAGCCCAGCGGCGTAGGCCTGCAGGCTGTCATTGTACGAGGTGTTGGTGGTCACCTCCAGGAAGGCCCAGCTGTGAGGACACAGTCACGGTGGGTCACGGACATGGGTGAGACGAGGCGCCCCACCGGCGATGGCTCCCCCGCGGCCATCCTATCCCCGCTCGGCTCCATGAGGCCCCCGTCCCGTCCCGTCCCGTCCCGTCCCACCCGGGTCATACCCGACGTGAGGGATGCGGTCATCGAGGCTGGCCCAGGCGACGGCGGCGGGGTGGCGGCCGGGGAGGACGCGCAGCCGCTCGGAGCCGGGCTCCAGCAGCACGGAGACATTGCGGGGCACCGGGGACGGGCCTGCGCCGGCCGGGACGGCGGAGAGGAGCGGGGACAGGAGCGAAGCCACCAGCAGCGCCCGCGGGGCCGCCGCCATGGCGGGGATACAGAGGGGCGGGGCTAGAGAAGGGCCACGCCCCTGCAGTGCCCGCTCGTGTAAATGGGCGGGGCGGAGGCGGGGCTTCAGTGTTACCACCCCCCCCGCGGTGCCCAATAGGATTAACGGAGGGGGGATTGAGGGCGGAGCGTCTGTGTGGCCACGCCCCCATCGCCCCTGCCGTGTATCTGAGCTGGGCCCGATGTGGGGGCGGGGCGTGGGTTGGCCGCGCCCCCTGCAGCGCTGCGCTACGAACGCCTCACAAGGGGGGGGCATGGGGCGGGCTTTCTGGCACGGCCGCGCCCCCAGCCGATCTGAGGCCCTGGGGACTCCTCAGGCTCCCCACAACACCCCCTGTCTCCCCCATGCTACGCCACGCTCACATCCATACTCCCACCTCGTCTCTCCCAGCGCCACAGCAGATGTGCGCAGGTTCCCTCCTGCCTGCCCCAGCCGTGCCCCGCCTTTGGGACCACGCCTGGACCCCTCTCGTGAACAGCCTGCCCCGCGGCGTGTCCCTGTGCTCGGGGCAGGAGGACCATACGAGGTGCTGATGCTTCCATTGCGTCCTCCACCCGCGGCAGCATCGGTCTTGTGCAATTCCTTTCACGTCTCCCTGGGGAGAAGGGCAGAAGGCAGCTTCGGGAAGAAACTGGCCAGGGTGGGAAATGGCTCCTTGAGTCCCATTAGGATCTTGGAGGTCCGGCCATGGGGGCCAACCTGCACCCCACAAACAGGGCATGGCGCTTGCACGGGGCATGGTTGAGGCTGGGGTGTCCTGGGGCTGGGGGCACCGGCCCCTCTGTGGGCTGTCGGACCATCGGCACGGGGGTCCGTACTTTTCCGGTGCCGAGGCTGCCCCATCGCGGGACTCCATCCCCGCCCACGCCTGCGCTGAGCTCGCCCGTTCTCAGAGGGTCACCCCAAAGCGGGGCTCTAGGTGGGCGCAGCACGCAGGGTGGGTGTCCCGGCCTGAGAGGGACGGGACGGAGCAGAGAGCCGCGTGTGTCCCCTCTCGGCGGGCAGCCGCGTGGGAAAGTGTCGCTGTCGCTTTAAG
>WBMY01005226.1:659203-692769 GCA_013397315.1 Donacobius atricapilla
CAGGGGCCCACGGGGCTGGCCGGGGTGCTCAGCCTGGCCGGGGCACTGCCAGCCCGGACCCCGCTGCTGCTGGACGTGGGGCACATGCTCCCTCCCGGGGGAGATGCTCTGAGCCACGGACGGGGCCTGGATGTAAGTCTGGGGGCTGCGGTGGGGTTTGTGGGGAATGCCGGGAGGGATTCGGGTGCTGCGGGGTTCTGGGGTCCCGTTCCATCCGTGCTTCCATGTCCCCGCCATCGCAGCAGGGATCTCACCAGGATTTCCTCCGCTGCTGGTTTTCTCCTCCGAAAACCTCGCTGTTTGCCAGGCCGGCACCTTCCCATGGCCCGGGGTGGGTGTGGGCCGTGTGGGGACAAGGGTGGGGTGGGGACAAGGGTTTCCACTTCTGCTGGCCCTGGCACAGCCCTCGACTCACGCACATGTAGCACAGGTGGGGAAACTGGGGCAGAGGTGACAGTGACCTGCCAAAAGCAGCCCCATGGCAGCCCTTGTGGGGGCAGTGGCTGCTTGGGGTGGGCAGTGTCACCTCAGGATGCCCCATGGCAGCCCTTGTGGGGGCAGTGGCTGTTTGGGGTGGGCAGTGTCCCCTCAGGATGCCCCATGGCAGCCCTTGTGGGGGCAGTGGGTGCTCGGGGTGGGCAGTGTCCCCTCAGGATGCCCCATGGCAGCCCTTGTGGGGGCAGTGGGTGCTCGGGGTGGGCAGTGTCCCCTCAGGGCAGCCGTGGCAGCCCTCGGGGAGGGCGGTGGGTGCTCAGGGAGCCCGGCCAAGCCTCCTCCCCTCTGCCCTACAGTGCTGGGAGGTTCGGAAACACAACAGCTCTGAGTGGTGCCACTTCATCCGGAGCAACCCCGACTGCCAGCTGGATGGGGGCTTCCTCGACTACCTCAATGGGGTCTTCTGTGTCTTCCCACCCCAGCTGCTGCCCCTGGCTGTCACCCTCTATGTAAGGATGGGAAAGGGCAGTGCTGGGGATGCCCTGCGGTGGGGGCATGTGGTGGGGACCCTACTGACCCCTCTCTGTGCCACCCCTGACCCCACAGGCTCTCTGGCTCCTGTACCTGTTCATCATCCTTGGTGTGACAGCAGAGAAGTTGTGAGTGGTGCTGCAGAGGAGGGGACTGTCCTCATAGTGACCAGGAGCCCCATGGTCCCCAAGTGGCCCCATCACCTCTCTGTCTCCTTTTCTGCCCTTCCAGCTTCTGCCCCAATTTATCAGCCATCTCCACTAACCTGAAGCTGTCCCACAACGTGGCAGTATCCTTGGCAAATCATAGGGGCCCTCAGCCAGAAGGGATGTGGGGCAGCACAGGGGAAGTGGCTGTGACAGGGTCACTTTGTGACCCCTCGGCACTGTGTCAGGGGGAACCAATTTGGAGGGTGAGCAGGAGGTGACAGCAGGACAAATGGTCACGTGCTGGTACTGGATAGGAGTGCACAGCACCCATGTCCCCATGGGGAGGACACCAGGTCTTTTCCTTGACGTCCCCTCTCCATGGTGTCACCTTCCTGGCCTTTGGAAATGGTGCACCTGATGTCTTCAGTGCTGTGGTGGCCTTCTCCGACCCCCGGACAGCAGGGCTGGCCGTTGGGGCCATCTTTGGTAAGGGGACCCCGCTGCCACGCCCTCATGGGGTGATATTTTGGAGCTGTGGGATGTTCCCATGTCCCGAGAGAGTCGCGCTGTGTTGGCAGGTGCCGGTGTGTTTGTGACCACGGTGGTGGCCGGGGGCATCGCCCTGGTCAAGCCCTTCACAGCTGCCTCCAGGCCCTTCCTCAGGGATGTCATCTTCTACATGGTGGCCGTCTTCCTCACCTTTGTGGTCCTCTACTTGGGCAGGATCCAGCTGGGAGAGGCTCTGGGTGAGCGCTGTGGGAGCTGGGGTTGGTGGGAGCAGCCTGGGGGTGATGGGGACAGTGCCGTGACCCCCCCATGACTCCCCCATCTCAGGTTACCTGGGGCTCTATGTATTCTATGTGCTCACCGTGGTGCTCTGCACCTGGATCCACCGGCGGCAGCGGGGGGATGGGCTGGCCCCTCCCGGACCCTGGGAGCCAGGTAAGGGCTGCCCAGCTGGGATGGGACCCTCAGTGTGTTGGGGTCCCCTTCCACTGCCCCTGCCCGCTCCTGTTCCCCGCAGAGATGCCGACAGATGTGGAAGAGCCGGAGCCCTCGGGCACAAACAGTGGGGACTATGGTACGTTGTTCCCTGTGTGCTTAGGGCTGGCTCTGCTCTGTCCTCAGGGGTCTCAGAGGCCCCCAGGCTGCTGCAGGTGTGACTGGGGTGGGGTGGCCATTGCTCGTGGGGTGACTGAGCCCATGGGGCAGGGGGAGCTCCCTGGAGACACACAGGGAACTGCAGCCCCATGCTGGAAGGGTGGGGGAGGACAGGGAGCCCCCATATCACTCAGTCCCCGTGTCCCCTCACAGGGGAGGAGTACCGGCCCCTGCTGCCCTCCCAGGAGACCTCCCTGCGCATCCTCACCACAGCCCTCAGCCCCTTGGACTATCGCAAATGGAGGAGGAAGCCCTGGTACTGGCGGCTCTTCAAGGCCTTCAAGGTGAGTAGGGGGCAACATGAGCCAGGAGGAGCCCCTCAAGGGGCATCCCCATCCCTGCTGGCCCTTGGGGCTCTGTCCCCCTGGGGCTTTGCAGTGGGGCTGGTGGCACAGGGACAGTGGGGTTGGGAGTAGGTCATGGGGCACCTGGCAGGGTGTCCCAGAATGGTGTCCCCCGTGCCAGGTGCCTGTGGAGCTGGTGCTGCTGCTCACTGTTCCTGTTGTGGACCCTGACAAGGATGACCTGAACTGGAGGAGACCCCTCAACTGCCTGCACATCCTCACTAGCCCCTTGCTCTGTGTCCTCACCTTGAAGTCAGGCGCCTGTAAGAGCCTGGGGCAGTCCCAGCTTCCAGAAGGGGACTGGACTGAGATGGCCACCAAAGCCCTGGGGACTGCACGAGCCCATCAGAGCTGGCTCCCCATTGTGGGGAGGAGGGATGAGCAGGGAAGAGCCAAGCTGTGTTTGCAGCTGGATATACCCTCACAAGGGTGGGGAGCTTGGGCCTCCATGCATCCAGGTCCTGGGGGGAAAATGGAGCAGGCCTGGCCTGCATGGGGAAACTGAGGCACAGAGGGGAGCAGCTCTGTGAGGGCATAGGGTAGAGGTGGCTTTAGCTGACAAGGCTTTACCTCCTACCTCAAGCCTGCTGGGATCCTGTCCCAGCCTCTCTGATGGCTCCTCTCCCCCCCATGTGCAGATGGGCTGTACCAGATCCAAGGCATCTTCCCAGTCTGGGGTCTGGTCACACTGGTTGCCTCTGCCCTGGCCCTCATCATCTTCATCACCACAAGCAATGAGGAGCCACCCAAGTATCACTGTGTAAGGTGTCCCCCAGCCCTGAACAGCCACCAGGGACCAGCACAGCCTGCTGCAGACTGGGCTGAGGGTCCTGGGGCAGAGCAGAAGCTGGACCTCTCTCCCAAGTCCCCAGGAGGGACGCCAGGAGTTGTGCAGGGCCCTGTGGGACGCACATGCGGACCAGCTTGTTTCTCTTCCTGTCAGGTGTTTGCCTTCCTTGGGTTTTTGGCCAGTGCCATGTGGATCAATGCCGCAGCTATGGAGCTGGTGAACATCCTGCGGACCCTGGGCATCATCTTCCAGCTCAGCAACACCGTGCTGGGCCTGACACTGCTGGCCTGGGGCAACAGCATCGGTGGTGAGGGCTCTGCTGCTCCCCAGTGCCCCCCTGGCACACCCTGGGGTCCCCCTACCATCCTCAAGGTCTCCTTTTCTCCCTCCACAGACACCTTCTCTGACCTCACCATGGCCCGGCAGGGCTATCCCCGCATGGCCTTCTCTGCCTGCTTCGGGGGCATCATCTTCAGTATCCTGTGGCTGCCGGGGCCAGGGTGGTGGCACATGGGGCAGGAGCTGCCCAAGTTTCCCTGCCTACAGCCCAGGGAGAGCTCCTTACACTGCGGGATCCCTGGAGAGGAGCTAGGCAGGATCCATCCCAGAGTCCTTCCAATGCTGGCAAACCCCCCCATGTTCCCACAGTTCAAGGGGACAGTGAGGTATTTAGGAGGCGCAGGGACAGAGCCAGCACCCCCCTGTCCCCACAGCTGCCCCAGCTGGGTGGGAGTTCGGGCTGGAGAGTGGCAGATTTGGGATTTGCCAAAGGGAAGGAGGGGAAGGGGCTGTGCCTTGCTTTGGTGGGTTTTGGGTGCTCCCCAGACAGCCTCTCCTTGAGTGCTCAGGGTTGTATTCACCACAAAGAGAGAATGCCAGGAGGTGCAGGAAGGAGGAGAATGTGGGCTGAAGGGATGTGCCCAGTGCTGTTGGTCCCTTGAGGTCTGTGCGTCCATCCTGAACGTGCTCCAGACATCCTGGTTGGTGTGGGCCTGGGCTGCCTGCTGCAGATGACCGGCAGCCAGCTGCTGGTGAAGGTAAGGCTGTGGTGACACGGTGACACAGGCCAGGCTGGCAGCAGGACCCTGGTGTCACCCCGCATCACCCTCATCTCCCCACAGCTGGAGCCTGACAGCCCCCTGGTGTGGCTGCTGGCCGGGGCGCTGGGGCTGAGCCTGGTGTTCTCCTTCGTGACGGTGCCGGCACAGTGTTTCCAGCTGGGAAAGGCCTACGGCGTCTGCCTCATCACCTACTACCTGGTGTTCCTGTGCGTGGCCCTGCTCACAGAGTTCAGGGTGATCCACTTCACCCCATGAATGGACCCAGGAAATCCAGCCCTGGATCTTGCTCTGCCCCCTCACTGCATCAGGGTCTCGCTGTCCCCTCCCCTGTCCCTGGCAGGAAGACAAGGGCACCTCCACCTCTCCGTGCTGCTGGAGGTGCCAGCCCAGCCCCCGGTCCCTGCTGTCCTCTGGAGAAGGAGCTGTCAGTGCCCACATCCTCTCCTCACTCTTTGTGTAATTTAAGGAACTCTGGGCCGGAGCAACATTCAGATCTCAGCTGTGTCTGGTTGCAGGACCAGAGCATGGGGAAGCTCCAGCTCAGGGGCACAGCATTAGAGGTTGGGCCTCCTCAGCTGCTCCACCTTCCCCTCCTCAGCTCCATGCAGTGCTCTGGGGCAGAGCTGGGGCAGTTGTGACTCTGGCAAAGCCCAGGCACATGTTTGTCCTTGGGAAGGACTGTCCCTGTTGGCAGCGTGGGCTGAACAGCAGACAGAGCAGAGCCAGACAGGGTTAAGGGGACACAAAGCTCCAGGGACACACTTCGTTTAGTGCAAGCAAAGCCTGAGGGAAAAACAAACACCAAACCAAGGGAGGCTGGTTTCCCCTGCTTTTTTTAGTAATGTTTTTCAACCTGAGTTTCAGATCCTACTTTTCTCCTCCTCCTGCGGTGGGCAGAGCTGTAGGAAAGGACTTGGAGGTTTCCACACACAGTGTTGACCTCTGGCAGGACTAGATTTAGGCACTGTAAAAAAATTTCAGTAAATAAAATTTTAAAAAAGGACAAAAAAAACCAAACACAAACCCAACCTTGACTTTTGCTTGCTGCAAGGGCCATTCCTCCTGCTCTGTGCTGGTCTGACACAGCCCTTACTCAGCACAGAGCCTTTCGAGAGGAGAGGGAACAACCAGGGCGCAGGCCCTGGGATGCCCAGAGTGGTTTTCCCAAGGGAGTGGGGAAGTGGTTTCCAGTAGCCGATGTCCCAAGAGCAGTCACATGCTGCCCCACTGGGAACGGCCACAGCATGGGCTCAGCATGGCTCAGTCCCTGGGGACAGGGAATCCTGCAGGGCCCACAGTGCCAGGACAATGGAATGGGTGGGCTGCTGGTTCTGCTCCCCAGCTGGAGGGTCCACAGGACACAGGCTGGAAAGCAAATTGTCACTCCAGTGGGACACCCACAGCCCTGCTCCACGGGAGAGGGAGGTGTTGAGCAAACACAACTGTCAGACCTGGTTCTTCCTCCTTTACTCCTGAGCCTGGAGCATTTCTCCTTTTTCTAACAGATATCAGCAGCTTTCACAAAAAATAAGACTCGCTTGTGCCTGCAGCCATTGGCTCTGCCCCGAACTCGCTCCGGAATGACCCGGGGCACAACGCCCACTTCCTGCCACAAGCAGGCCAAAGCAATCGAAACCCTGGCCAATGTCCCAGGACAGAGGTGCAGGGTCAAACACCCCTTCTGGCCTCAACACTGCACCAAGGCAGCTTTTAAAATCCCAACTTTGAAAGTGTTATCTTGATGTTTAGGGAAAAACCTGGCAGGGGGAAGGCAGGCTTTGGAATGTCCTGGAACAGGAATGTGGAATAGCTGAGCAGGGCATGCACGCAAAATATTCCCAACACAAGCACTTGCCACCAGAGAGGGTGGGCAGGCTCCTCTTCAAACACTAGAAATGCTCCAGCCTGGCCAAACCCCACCTCTGGAATAACACGGGAAGGAGGAAAGGAAGCCACTGCCTTTACAAAGCCAAGGATACTCTTTATTAGTGCGCCTGAAAAAAAATCTAGAGAACATCTGACAGACACATCCATAAAATCGGGGTTTTTTTATAAACAAAACGCCAGCATACAAAATCCTGCAGTGCTTCCTCCTGTGCTCCCTACAAAATGATTGTCAGTCATCAGTCTGTGTGTCGGGGGAGGGAGAGGAGGATAAATAGAAGGGGATGCCCCGTACTCAAACTTTGTTTCCTTCCAAAGTCATATGGAAGAAGCAAACTCCTGCCACCTTCCTTGGTTTTACAAAAATAATGAACACAGCGGGTATGTGGGGGAGGATCAACACCTTGGAGGCAGCAGCCTGATCCCCAGCCCTCCAGAGAGCCCTTTATTGCATCATCAGCGGTCAGTGCCTTCTTCAGCACAGCTTAAAGCCACAGCTCTTTCACACCCAGAAAACACCCCCAAGGAAAAAAAAAAAAAAAGTCACTGACAGCCCTGCCAGGAGAAATTGGCTGTAGGGGAATGTGGAGATTAAACACAGGCACATTTTTTCCCCACTAACCTTCATAATGCTCATTCATCCTGGCCACAACTTAAAGCACAATAAACACCATCTCCTGCAGCCCCAGGACTAATCTGGATAAACCTCCCAGGCTGCGACTCCACACAGAGCAACTGCAAGAGCAACTGCACTGCTCGTTAATTTGTGGTTGAATTTATGGTTTGGAAAACAGCTCTTTAAGGTCCTTCACGGGTCAGCTCAGAAGTAGTTTCATACCTGCAAGTATCCAGAAAGGAAACAAAGAGTTGCTGTGAAGCACCCAGGGAATTTGGCAAGGGTTGGGAGCAGCCACTGGTGCGTGTGTGCTGCCTGGGAAGCTGCTCTCCCACTCCTTCAAAGTGCTCCCACCATGCCATGGAGGGAGAGATTTCCAGAAGCAGCTCTGTCTTGCCTCCCTCTGAAAGTCTCACCCACCCAGGAAATGCTCCTGAGCTGCCCAGGTAGGATCAGCCCTCTCCAGCTGTCCTTGTGCCAACAAGGTGAGGCCACCAAGCAAAAGACAGGCATGTGGGACAAAGGGAATGGAGACACAGATCTCCCACAGCCTGATGCACCTGGAGGAAGAAGGAAGCCTCCCCAGGAAGCTCCACTCTTCGTCTGAACCTGAGGAAAGATCAAACAGCAAGAGGTGAGGGAACACCCAGCTGCCAGGGACTTTGAGCCCTCACAACTTCCAGCACTGACAGGGAAAAGAGGGACTTGGAGAGACAGGTTCAAAGGATGACACAACTGCCACGATCCCACAAACATGGCAGAGCTGGGAAGGGATCCCTTTTCCCCCTTCCTCCTCATCCCTCAGCTCTCAGGTGCAGAAAAGCAGACAGGTGAGAAGAATCCTTGTCTTCCACATTCCTCCTGCATCCAAAATTCAGGGGAACAGCAGAGTTCTTTAGTGGATCTTCCCACCATCTGACTGAGGTGAGGTTTTCCAGCCTGAGAAACATTCCTGCAAGGGAAGAACCCCACTCTGTGCTGGGACTTGCTCAGCTGGACTGAGGACTGACCAGCAGGACTGTGAGATGCTCAGGAGCGCTCCTTAAAACAGAGTCAGGCAGAAAAAAGCCAGACTTGGAGCTGCAAAACCTTCCAGTCTAATTCCCGGTCGTTTATCAGAGCTAAGGACCAGCCAGACAGGTTTTACAGAGCAGGTGGCCAAGAGGCAGAGCCCAACAGCCACATCACCCTGCAGAATCCCCCTCCCTGAACACAGACAGGTGCTTTGGGGTCTGCAGAGGTGACCCCGAGCCCAGGCAGTGCAATGGGCAGGACTGACCAGCAGTGATGCAGATACAGAAGAGACAGAGACTCCAAACCCTGTCCCACCTATGGTCCTAACATGATGAGCGGTGCTGGCCCTCAGTCCTGCCTCAGAACTGTTCAGGGACAGCAAAATTCAGTAATCAGAGCTGGAGCTACTACAGGACATGCATCTCGGAGTGCCAAAAAGGAGGGGGAGGGCAGGTTGCCCTTCCAAAAGTGCTGAGATTTCACACCACCTCCCCTTTCTTTTCGTAAGGAAGGTGGAGAAGAAACAAAAACTGACTCCCTGATCTTTTGTCCCTAGGTTAATGGTACCCTTTGAGCAACAGGGATCTTCCAAAAGGGCTGAAGTTTTACTGTTAAGCAGGTGACTTCAGCGAATTCCCTGCTGTTAATGGATTACACATCCCTTTCCCCAAGCTCTGTTAGTGGTAAGACAAGCAGCAGGAGCTGGAGCCTGGGAAGGGGCTCAGAGGGAGAAGGGTCTGTTCTGCCTAGATGTGCTGAGCATGGGCATCACGCTCAATCTGTGTGCAGCAGCCTTCCCCAGAGCCCCCTGGGCCTCTGGCTTCTCAGCAACCACTGCTGGGGGCAAGATTTGATCCCTACACTGGTACACTGACAGATCTATATACACCCTCCCAAAATACAGGCTGGGGAGGAATACTCTAGGTTATTGCATAGAAAGTGGCTTGCGTTAGCTAGGCCTAAATGACAGTCTGGGAGCGTTGTCGGAGGCTCAGGGGCTTCAGAGAGCTGCTGGAAGCAGATGCAGGCTCTTGCAGTGGTGTCTGAGATTCCTCTTTCCTGGAGTGCTCCTCATACCATTCCTGCAGCAGGGGAGTAAAGAGGCAGGGATCAGGCTGTGCCCCACACACCCCAAAAGGGCAGAGCCTTCTGTCACTGCCATGTGAGGGCACATTTTTTCAGGCACAGAGGGCTCTTTCCAAAGCCCTGGACCCAGCCTAACCTCCTGGAGCAACCCAGCTAAGTGCAGCATGGCTGCTGTGGGTGCACTGAGACCTTGCCACCCACAGCCCAAGGAAACTTCCCTTCCTCAGGATGTCCCTCCTGAACACCCAGGGCTTGAGTACAGCCCATGATGTCTGGGACTTGCAGAGCTGCTCCTGGTGCTGAGCAGCACCCAGGGTGTTCCAGGATGTCACATCCCTCAGTCACAGACCAAGCAGAACAGGCAGGAAGCTTCTCTACAGATGACCCAGCCCCATGGTAAATAATGTGCATTTTCCTTAGAGGGACTCAAGACTCATCCCAAGTCTGTCTGCTCTGGGGACAAAGGACAGATTCAAATGGTCACAAGATTAATTCCTTCAGCACTAATCATTACCTTAGCCCACAACCTTCAACTACCTTTGGCAAGACAGTGATCAAACTCATGGCAAAAAGCTCCTGACCACAGATGGCACTGGCAGGAAGGTGCTAAAAACCCAGGGAATCTGCTGATTTACTTGTCTCCCATCTTGTTCAGCCTGCAAACCAGGCAGCCCTGCCCGGGCCAAGCCTTGGTTTCTGTGTCAGACGGACACACCTAAGCTCAAACACAACCACATTCCAGAGGTTTAACAGCTCTGGGCTCAGCAGCCAAGCCCCAAGCAGCACCAAACTGTGCTCACAGCCCCAGCAGACACCCAGGGAGCCCAGGGAAGCTCAGCAAAGCAGAAGTGCAAGTAACCCCCGTGTGGTTACTGTGACTGGCCTGACACAGCTGCACCCACTGAGGAGCTCTAATGTGCTCTGTGGTTTAACAAGCCCCTGGTCTCAGAGGAAAGCAGTCCCTAGTGTTTGAAAGGATGGGTTGTTATTCCAGGCAATGTTCTCGCCACAGACTTGGTGGCAGCTCCATCTCAGGCCCACATACCTGTATCTCCTCCTCATACATCTTCATACTCAGATCACTCTTGGTCCTCGACCTGCGTCCCAGAAACACTGTTGACATTTGCTAAAGAGTTGGGGCAAGGAGGAGGAAACACCAACAAAGACATTCATCAGTAATCGAGCTGCTAGATCTGTCCTGGAACTGCAGGCATCCTTCCTGTGGACACCCATCACCCACTGATGAGCTCAGACTACCCCAGGCTCCTTCTGTTGTCACCTGAGAGGCTGCAGCACCTGCCCTGTGTCATGGTGACACAGGGGTATCATGGCCAATATTTAAAACAACTACTTCAGCTCTTCCCAGGTGCATGAGACAGCAGTTCTGAGACAAGAGCTCATTTTCCCATTTCTAGCAATTTAGCTCAACAGTTAACTCATTTCTAACAATTTAGAGTGTTTTAGAATGGGAGTGTAAGCAGCGCCATGGGAAAAGGAAGGACCTGGAATCAATGCCATCATGTTGCTGCATAATGCTCCAGGACTGTCCAAGCCTCAGTGTATGATGGCATAGAGAGAGAGGCAGAAGAATTATGAGACAGTGGATTCCTTAGAGGAGAAAGAAATATGCTTTTTTTCCAGTCAGCACAGCGCCAGGACAGTTCTAAGGGAATTACAGGCAGCAGGGATGAGCCTTCGTCAAGGCTACGCAAGGAGCAGCTGCTGCTTTTCTAGAGCAGCAAAATTTTGTGCTGCTGCAGGGTCCTCCCAGCAGCTCAGCCCTCAACACTACAGAGGCAGGTGGATCTTCTCTCTCCAGACAAAGTGGCCTAGCACACCTCCCTCTCCTGAAGATGAGAGCTTGCAGAGTTTCCTCTTACCCCGTATTTGTCCATCTGCAACACGATCTTCTGCAGCTGAGCTGCTTCAGTGGCAGCTGAAGTTCTCTTGTACAGCTCAATTATGCCAATCACCTCCTCCTTGGAGATCTCCTTCTCCAGCACAATGCCATTATCTTCTGGAGAGGCAAGAAACAGAAAGAGGAAAAAAAACAAAGTCCCCAAGATGAGCACTGCTTCAACAGCTGCTACAATAACCCTGGAAGGCAAAGCCTAAAGCACACAGGACCAAGCCAGAGGTCAGGTACAGCCTGTACCTGCTTTTGTGACTAGAACATGGATATGCTCAACTCCCAACAAGGCAGGGAGAAAGCTAACTAGCGTGTAGGGCCAGCAAACCTTCTGACTCAAACTATTCTAATCAGGCTCCTTGGTATCTTAAAAAATCTTGTAGCTTTTTTGCTAGAATGTAAATTAAGAAATCAAATAATCATACAAGAGTTGCTGCCTTTTAACATTCACCTGCCTAAGAGAGCTCGGGAGTCCAGGGCTAACCAATGTCCTTCACTGCTCCCTTCAAACTGGGTGCAGGAAGGATTACAAGTGTTTCCCTAATTAACAGCTCCTTGGCCACACAAATTTGATCTTCTGGCACCTAAAAAACAGGGGGCTGGGGCCTTCACCTGAAGGATAGCAGGAGAAGGGCTGTAAGCCGTTAGAGTGGCTTTGGCACCAGAATTAGCAGGTCAGGAAGGTGCCCGCAGTTCCAGACCCCCAGCTCAGGAGGCAAAGGACAGTGTGTAAGTGATGAGGGGGATGGAGAGCTCAGTCACTGCTAGTTCCTAGAGGAAAAAGCATGTCCTAAGTACAACCAGAAAACGTGGGAAGAACTGGACAGGCAGTGTCTGCTGTCCTCCAGGTCGTGGCAAAAAGTCCTGGCAAATCACCTTGGAGACACATCCTGCCACCAGTGAGTGTCTTAGTGAGGAAGGGAAATTGGTTTTAAAAAATTATCAATCTTCCACTTCTGTCAGGTCCCTCGTTGAGCTTTGCCACATCATTGCTGCAATGTTTCCTAGAAATCTTGCATGAAATGCACATGGACTTCCTATTTTCAAAGAATTTGGTTGAAATGGCTCAAGTGGTTGAAGTTTGTGTGTGTGTGTGTACACAAACATACAGACATATATAAAACCCATATAGGTACACTCACACATGCTTTTTGGGGGAATCCTGGGGGGGAATAAGGGGCAGAGCAGAAAGACCAGACAGAAATATCACACAAAAGCAAAAGAAGTAGCTCAGGATGTCAGGTTAAAAAAAAAAATATAAATCTGCTTTTTCCTGGCCAATTCCATTCTCTCCTAGAGACACGAAGTACCAGGGAGAGAAGACCCAGCGCTGTAGGTCAGCCAGGCCTCAGTTCTGACCTTCTGAGTCCTGGTTCTTCCGGGTGTAGTTCATGCGGAAGACAAAAGCATCCAGGATGAAAGCCACGATGATTGTCATCACCACCATGGTCACAATGTAGAAGATCATGAAGTACAGACGGCTCCAGTGAGTGGTTTGGGATGTCACCCCTTCCTAAAGAGGAGAGGGAAAAAGTGAGCAGTACACAAAAGGAGAGGCACTGTTAACTGCTTGTCAACGGGCACAAAGCAGCACAAACACTCTGGCCCCAGGGACTGCTTGAGCAATGCTCAATGCCCCAACAGGTCCTTGCAGCTTAAAAGAGAGGTTCCTACACTCAAACACACAGAACATCCAAAGCTGGTGGCTGTAACAGCCACTGTGCCACGAGAACACAGCTTGGACAGCAGGGTGACAAACTGGAGCACAGGGTGACTTCATTTGTCCAGCTTGTAAAGCCTGAAAATGCGCCGGGCAGCACAGCAGGGGTCAAATGCCTCCCAACAGTCACAACCAAAAGATATCTGGCAACAAGTCACCAAGGGAAGAAAGCAGTGGTGGTGTGGAAGGTGTGCCTGAGCTGACAGAGTCTGTGCTGCCTGCAGGGTTCACTCACCATGATGATGTACCAGTCATTGACCACCGTCAGCTCAAACAGTGTCACTGCACAGAAGAGGGAGAAAACACACACAGGTAACTGTTCTATCTATCCTGACTTCTTCTACAGTGATTTTTAGATAAAGTATCTGACAGGGAAGACGGACACAAGACAGCAAAGTTTGAATAAAGACAGCAAATCCAGAGAGAATGCAGACCCTGCCCACTGCACTGACTTCAGACAAAGGGGGTCAGACCCATAGAACCTGCAGCATGGCCTCATGTCTGTTTCTTAAAGAAACCAGACCTGACTCTTCACCAGAGACCATGGAGACCTCTGAAATCGCCAGGAGATAAGCATTCTGCTCACACATTAGGAAAAATCATAGAGAGTAATCAACACATTCAAATTATTCTTCATCAGAGGGTTTAAAAAGAGGCATTGTTGTTGGTTCTTTAGAAGGGCAGTGACTTAATGCCCTCCTTGAACACCTCTGGTCTGATTACCAGCCACAACTGATCTGTTGACTTCCAGCTGGCTTTGAGAGGGCCTCTGCTTACCCTGCAAAGTAGTCCTGGCACAGTTAGTCAGCTGGAGCTCTCCAGACAGAAAGAGCAGGATGCTGAGTGAGATGCATTAGCAGGACTCCCTGAGAGAGTCCCAGGCTCACATGAGCATTACAGCATTACAGAGCCATCCAGCTCTGCAAGAACAAAATAATCTTTTCTAGGGACAAAAGTGCCCTTACCAAAGCTGTTCAGAATGTTGTCAAAGTTGTTGAGATAGTAATAACCTTCTTCCACGACTGTTTTGTTGCCAACTGTGTGGTTCACCCAGCGGTAGGAATCTGCAACTGTGCTTGTGCTGGTTGGAGAAAACAGGACAAAGAATCAGCAGAGACTGGAAAAGCAAGGAGAACCTAGGAAGCTATCAATACCAGCCCCTCTAGAAGGTGGTAAGAAGAGTGGCAATTTCTACCTCTTGGCCAACACTTGTCCTTTCTTCTGGAAGGAATCCTCTCTCCTTCACTGTTCAGCACAAGCCCAGGGAGCACATGGAGTCTTTCTAATCATTCAGCAAATATTACACCAGAGAAACTGAGAGTTTGAGTTCCTTGGCTCACACCCTTCAAGCCTGGCATTTCCAAGTGGTCTGCCATGATTAAAGGTGAAAAGGGCACAGGACAGCTTAGAGTCCAGCACCAGATGAATTTATGTTGGGTGAATTTTTTGCTGGACAAGCAACTCTGGCAT
This sequence comes from Donacobius atricapilla, assembly GCA_013397315.1. NCBI lineage: Eukaryota > Metazoa > Chordata > Aves > Passeriformes > Mimidae > Donacobius > Donacobius atricapilla. Next base: position 673,374 of record WBMY01005226.1, read on the forward strand.
CATAGAAACAGAATGGTTTGGGTAGGAAAGGACCTTGTCCAGTTCCTGCCGTGGGGAGGGATACCCTCCACCTTCACAGGTTGCTCCAAGCCCTGTCCAACCTGGCCTTGGACACTTCCAGGCATGGGGCAAGAGAAATGAAGTATCCCCTGGATTTTTGCCACATGTTGCCTTAGCTACAAAACCCCATTCAGCCCCATCCTCTGGCCACCTCTCCACAGGGAAATATAGCTGCCAGAGCTCCCTGCTGCTGGCTGAGTACCAAAAGCACTGTTGAGGGGGCTGGATTTGAGGTACTCACTTGCAGCAGTTCGGGTAGACCACGCCAGCAAAGAACTCCATGCCAACGATGGCAAAGCAATAGTAGAAGATCAGCAGGGTTAAACCCAGGCTGGAGGCAGAAACAGAAAGAGCACTGTGCTGCTGAAGAGTTGCTAAGGCAGGGAAACACAAAATCCTAGGCTGGTTGCTCTGGGAGGAATTTCCAAGGGATGGGAAGCAGCACTGGCAACCCCAGCCCACCCTCCCTGCTGCTGTGGCTCTGCAGTCCTTGGCCTGCTCTCATACAGGGAGTCCTTGGACAAGGAGTTTGCCACTCACTGAAGAGAAAAACCACAGAGCACCCTGGACTCCCTCCCAGTCTGTCCTTTCCTATTAAATAAACGTCTCTCCACAGCTCCTTTAATAAAGAACACCACACACTGTTTCTGCCCTCTCCACATCTTTGGATGCAGGGACTGTGCCAAGAGCAGGGCTCTTCAGCCAACTCAAGCCTCCTGCAAGAGAAGCAGGGCTGAGGAGGCCCCACTCAAGCACCAGGCTCCCTCTGCCCCACCATTTCACAATAATGCTCTCCAGGGGCTCTGCTGAGACAGGGGAGCATCTGGGGCCGAGGGGATTCGTGCCAATGCTCTTCCCACACAGGCTTCATCTCTCAGCAAGAGCTGGAATGGGGGAGAAAAATTAAAACAAGCAGGGACTCTTAGTTATCCTAATACAAAAGCAGGAGGCCCAGGGTGCTGGAGTGTTGCTGCTCCAAGGAATTGGAAGATGAACACTCCACTGGTTAAGAAGAATCGGTAACAACCCACTGCCAGATCAGAATATAAATCCCTTCAGCAGGTTGGACAGGTCCCTATCCTGACCCCAAACCTTCACTCCCCTCTCCCTGCCATCACCCAAAGAGCAGAAGTTGGTACCTGGCCATGCGAGGGAACAACTCAAACATGGTGTCCAGGACATTCCTGTAGCGTTTCTTCAGTTTAAACAGCCTGAAAGGAGAGGCCAGGAGTTAACCACACCCTGCAGCTTTCCTGGTGTTGGGGGAAAGAGCTGAAGGGAGAATCCCAGCTCTCTCTACCTCGCAGGTCAATGACAGTGAGGTTTCCTGACAACTCACTGCTCTTGCTCAAGTGGTCTCTGCTCACCTTCCAGTGTCCTGCTGTCCCATCTGAATGTTTATGACACATTCCACTGTTTACAGGACTGAGGATCTCAGGGGGAAACAGGCTGCCTTTTTACATGGTGCATAACCAGCTATTTAAAACTCCTAAAAACGGTAAGAACTTACTCTAGTCCCGTGTACAGGGTCAGGATTCAGTCCTGCTTCCCCCAGACACAAGCTTTTCTGTGTTTCCCCCATGACCCAATAAAAATTGATGAAAGAAAACTACACTGTGCCTGCTAATTTAAGATTTGGCAATCCCATCAGCCTTTACAGAGAAACACAGCTGCCAAACAGGCTTTGGCAGGGGAGGAACAGAGAAAACATTATTTTTTTCCCCTCTTGAGTGTCATGAAGTGTTGTTAAAATCCTCGCTTAAGAGCTAAATTACATTAGTTTGTTTTTAATGAAACATTTCACCTCAAATCCCTTCCCCCTCTGGCTCTGGAAGTGTTTGTGAAGGTGAGTGCACCTGGATATGAGAGGGTTAATCAGCCCCAGCTCCCTGAACTGCAGAGAGGTTACAGGCCATGGTCTAGCTCAAAGTGTGAGATGCAGTTAGAGCAGGGCAGTACTTCACCCTAGAAAGCAGCATCCTTTGAAAACTGTAATTTCTGGTAATTCAATGGAAATTATTAAACTGGCTCAGACCATCTCACCCTGACAGAAAAGCTTTTCTCTGAACAGCATCAGACAATTTAGAAGAGGTGTAAGAACCCCACGAAGGCAGACACGGGATAATCTGCCCCCAGTAAATCCCTTGATCTCTATTAGAGATCAGCTTAAGCTCCAAAGCACAGGGTTTTCATATCCCATCCCAAGTTTTTGTTACCGTTCATTCTGATAACTCAGCCTAATCTCATTACCCCACGCAATTCCCGTTTGCCACGGTCACATTCCCACTGAGCAATCCTCGCCCTCTCCTGCTAAGGAGCTCAGTCCCCAGTGGGACTGATGGAAAACAAGCCTGTTTTCTCCCACCTGCTCTCTGGAATCCCCCCTTCCCAGCCTTTCCCACCTCACCTCAGCAGCTGGAGGGGTCGCAGGACCACAATGAAGTAAAAGGGCTCCATATTAAACGCCAGTGCCATGAGGCCCAAAAATGCAAACAGGGTGACTGAGAAGTCAAAGCTGGAAAGAAAAATAATATAAAATAAATGTAAGAGCAGCGATTTATCAGTAATGCTTCAGCAGAGAAGAGGGATTGGTGCTGCTCCAGCCTAACAAGGTGCACGACGCCAGGGGCAGAAGAAGTAAGAGCTGGCTCATGGCCTCCTCTCTACAGGCTTGGCTCAGAAGTTGGAGTTTCCAAACCAAAAAGATGAATGTGCACTTACAGATTCCAGCCTGAGGACAGATACTCCACAGGCCCCAGCCCAGTGGTCTTCAGCAGCAGCTCCACGCCATAGACTGCAAAACAAGAGGGACCAGGAATGAGCAGCATCACAGGAAGGCTCATGGGAAGGTTTGCCCTCATGGATGTGGGGTGATTTTAAAGGATTTCTGAACAGGGGTTTAACAGACCCCATCCATCCTCCTAATTCTCAGCGAGAAGCCCAAGAGACTTTTCCCCTCCAAATCAACACATTTTCCTGTGTTCATGGAGATTTCTCTCTGGAGAAGTCTACAAAACAATCCCTGCCAGGCACACCATTGCTCTGGATGGAGGCTCTACACCCATGGTTAAGTTTTAACTTCAATTCCCTTCCCAGCTCCTCAGGAAGTGACACAGCTCTGTTGGGAGGCGTCAGCTTACTTGTGAGGAAGACTATGTAGCTCCATGGGACATTCCTGGAGAAGAAATTCCCTCCTGCAAGACACAAGAACAGCTTTCTCAAGTCTTCCCTTTTTTCCAATCCCTAGGCACCACAGTCAAGGAACAAGCTGGGATGTTTCCTACCTTGCAACATGAAGGTTTCAACAAGAATCCAAATTCCATTCACAGCCACCACAGTGTCTGGAAAACAAAGGAAAAACCCATAGCAAAACCACTCCTAGATATCCACCTCTTAGGCTAACAAAAAGAATACAATATAGGCCCAGCGGCAGGGTCATTGGTTCCAACTCAATGAACAAGCTGAACTCATAAATTGGCAGTCTTCCTCCATGTCTTTCTCCAGGCCTTTAAGAGATGGCAGTGCCTTTATGTTCAAAAAGAAACAAAACTAAAAAACAAAACAAAACAAAACAACAACAAAACCCAAACTAACAAAAAAAAAACCTCAAATAAACCCCAACCCCCAAATTACTGAGTAGGAATAGATCCTTTAGAAGCCAGCAGGTAGCACCAGGAGGAAGCACTCTTTCTTCTCAAGAGAAGCACAGACTCCTTCTCACAGGCAGCTCAGTTGCCAAGCAATCCCTCCAGCAGTGAGGATGCTCCCAGCTCCTCGAGAGCAAACAGAATGTGGCTGACTGGCAGGGCACTTCCTTATACAGCATCCTTCAGCTGCAAGATAAAGCCTCCCAACCCACCTAAAGGCAACAAGCTGACTCCTCCAGCATCAGCCCCACAGGGGTGCGGAGTGGTGAGCCAGGGAGCCTCTCCAGAACCAGAGCTGAGAGCCCAGGCTGGTGGCACAATGAAACAATTCCCTCCCTCTCCACCAGAACTCCAAAATCTGTCCAAGAACACGGCTCAGGCCACACCAAGTCCTTGGAGGGCTGGCAGACACAGCACAGTAGAGCCACATGAGCAAGGGAGCCAAGCAGAGACAGCTCATTATTCCTACTTACACATAGTGTACTGGAACACACGGGACTTCACCAGGATGTTGATGCCTGTGTGAAGGAAAGGGTGACAAAACAAATGTTTACAGCATCCTCCATAGCACAGATCCCTCTATCTTCTCCTTAGAGACATTCTCCATAACAATCCTCAGCACAGAAGCTAAACAGATCAGCAGATGATTAACTTTCACTTTTCAGGAACAAGTGTAAATATCCTTTAGAATTTTAGCAGTAATGAAAGTCATTATCCTTAGCCGCCAAGATACCCTGTTTGGTCTCCATGTGCTAATTCTGGGGTGTGGACAGAGGTAAATGCTCTGACTGTGTTTGGAACAACAAGGAGGGCTGGGAGCATCAGCAGTGCTCTGAGGGCTCCTGCGGCAGCTGTATTTGGATCAAAGGGTGCCAGCTCTTCCCCAGGAGCACACAACACCTCAGAAGAGCTGCAGGTTCTTAATTCTGAATGGCTACATCCAGTCAGGAAACTTGGGAAACAGGAGGTAAATTGGCAAGACATTGCTTTGATGGAGGTTTCAGACCTCTTTCCCCTTCCCAAACTGCTGTCCTTGACCTGAATGGGAGCTGCAAACACATCCTGGGACCAGGAAGCCTAACAGCTTTTGTGACAACCCAAATCCCACTCCACAGTCACTGCAGGAATATTTACAGGGCAGAAATCCTTCCTGGAGACTCTGAATCCAAGTCTCTGGCCTCACAGGCTCTGGATATACAGGGAAGATGTAAGAAGGCCTTCCCTCAGGTGTTTGCCAGGGACATAAGAGAAAGTCCCTTCAGAGTGTCCTGTGTTTGTAAAGAAACACTCTTCCGGTCAGCTGAACACATGCTGCCATGAAAACTGTGTGTTACCTTTAAAAATAAGGAATGCAGTCCGTGGAAGGTCATCAAACCAATGCTCACGGTTCCGTTTTGCCTGGAATCAGAACAGCCATGGTCAGCAGCAGCCAGAGCTATATCCATGCAAAAAAAAGGGCAGGGATGGAGACACACCTTACCCCCATCACCTGCTTCTCCTAGAAGAAGATTCTCCTGTATTTCTTAACCAGCTCCTCTCTAACCACTCCTTTTCTCTCCCTCCCACACACAGTTCCTTTCTTCTCCACCCAACAAACTCTTACCTTCCATTTTAAGCCAACAACTTCATAGAAATTGTAAAAATCCTTTAGACTGTAAAACAGAAAGAAACATCTGATCAGAGCCTTGAGGGTGACCAGCTCCTTAGTTGTCCTTGTCAGACATCACCAGTGCAGAGTCCCTGAAAGTTATTAACTCCTTATCAGAACTGCAGCCACAGATGACAGAACTCAATAGTGACCTCTTCCCATCCTGGCCAAAGGTTCCTGCCTGACAATAGCCAGAATCTCCTTTCTGTAATGCTTCAGCCCTTCTGACTCTACTGAACTCAAGAATTTACCACTGAGAGGAAAGACCTGAGGCTTAGATCTCCAAGGGATGGAGATAGCACTGCTCTTCATGAAGAAGTCTTAGACTGGCTTAATTACTCGTACAGTCCTTTTCCAACATCTTTGCACATTTTCTTTTCAAGGTAAAAATGAAGTTTGAAAAAGGACATGAAAGCAAAGAAACTCATAGAACTTGAGTGCCAGTCTAGGTGCTTGAGGTCAAGCCTGCAACTGCTTTTATGTGTCTGGAAGTGAGGATGCTGAACTTCTCAGACTCTTACTGGTGACATCGGTGCCTAGATTTCACAACTCAGTCTTTCTCCCTGTGCCATTTTCAATACTTCTCTGGGGCACTTGACTTCAAGGAGAAGCATCAGCATCACTTTCATAGCACAGTCACTTGGAACCTGTCTGTAGCCAGAACAATGGAAAAGGAAGAGAAGGTCTCCTGCTCTAATTCCCTCTGCTCCCTTGCTGGCTGGAGTTAGCTGCACCCACCCCCCACCAGAATGGCAATTCTCTGCCTCATAGCACAGAGGATGGCAGCCCTGAAAGCAACAGCAGAACCAAATTTTAATTAACAAAACCCTGGGGGGGACAGCCAGCTGCTGGATAGAAGCAAAAACTTGTTAAGCTGCAAGGCTGCGCTGTGTGAGGAAATGCTCCTCGCAGGCTGCAGCGCTGCTCCCCAGCTCCAAGCTCTGTTCTGGCAGGGGAGTGGGAAGCAGCTCCTGCCTGTGAGTGCCAGCACAGCGCTGTATCCACCAGAGGGCACGCAGGAACTCCAGCACCTCCGAAGGAAAACCTCAGCTCTCGGGGTACCCACCCCTCACAGGTCCCAGCTTCCCAGCAAAACCCTTCCTATTCTCAGATCTCAGACAACGCTCATTCCATAAACCCAGCCATCCCCTCCAAAGCACAGCCCAGCTGCAGGGAGTGCAGCAGCTGGAGCATCCTACCTGACTAAAGGGGTATTGCTCTGATTCAGTGCTTTGAAGGTGAGATATCTCTCCCTGGCACACATCCGAGGCTTGTAGAACCGCAGCAGCCCTTCGAAGTGCTTGAAGGAAACTCCAGATGGCCTCTGGCAACAAAGGAATGCTGTCAGGAGCAGCAGCATCAGGCAGGAACACACAGAGTCTTTTAATTCTCTGGATTTGTTTTAAGCAGGATTTCATACATTATTACTGAGCCCCCTAAGTACCCTGAGCTGTTACTCTGACATACCGAGCTCATCCCAGGGCACAGAGATCAGAAAGCCTTCTTGGCAATCGGTCCCTCCAGAAAATGCAGACTGTTCCCTGTTGCCCCATCACCTGAAACTTGTCCAACCAGACACCCCAAGCAGAGTTCAACCCCTCTTCTTGGGAAATCAGCAGGCAGCCTAGCCGATCCCGTCATGGCACTTTAAGACCAGCAGCTATGTGCACTATACGTGAACTAATCTACTGGAAGTGGGTTAGTTATTTTGGGGTCTTATTTCTCTTGCTGCTCCAACAAGTTAAGCAAGAAATCAACCTTCTCCCCACAGTGCTTGTCCCTGTAAAAAGTTGATTGTAGGTGAATTCTTTCTGTTTCTGCATTGTTCACTTGTGCAGGTTCTGGAAAATGGATTTTATCTTCAATTTTATGACCCATCCCACCTCTCAGTAGTGATGCTGGGTAAGCCAAACAAGTCCTCAAGTGATCCAGACTGAATCAGATAGAAATTAGTGATCACATGCACTTCAGAACAAATTTCCCTCATTTTACCAAGCCATAACCTCACACAGGGCTGAAATTCAGAATTCTACTTTTTCTCCAGAAACAGAAGTGAACAAGTGACATGAATGAAAAAACCACCAGCCCACGGTGAGTCTGATCACAATCAGCAGGTAAGTGCCCTGGTTTTGGAGGTGCTGTTTAAGCAGCCCAGCCCAGGGGTGCTGCTGACACAGCTGTACCTGTTTGGTGACCAGCAGCCGGTACGCATGCTGGATGGCCGTGCGCTTGTGCAGCAGCAGGGACTTGAACTTCCTCTTCTCAATGTCATTGAAAGTGTCAAACACAACAGCCAGAAGCTGAGAAGACAGGAAAAAAGAAGTGCTGTTTTGACCCTTATCATCTGCAGGGTTTCAGGGAAGCAAGGAGAGGCATTGCCTGCAGCAGGAATGCTGACAGAGGCAGGATGGAGTCAGCGAGGTCTCGCTGGCACGAGGGATCCCACAAAGGGATCCCCAGGCTCAAGGCTCTGATCCACTGTTTGGAGGAGGTCCAGATGTTCCTGGCCTCTCAACACTTGCTAGTGGATTTTAAGAGCTACGGCTAAACCACACAAATGCCAGCAGAAAACCATATCAAAAGATTTATTAAAGCGCCCTGATCTGTTCCTGGAAAGCAGGGTTTGAGGGCTGCTCTCTGGATTCACCCTTCTTGGGAGCTTTGGCTAACACATAGCAAAGCTAACCTTCCATCTGGGATGACAGTGAAATCCAACCACAAGCATCAAATCCCTCACCCAGGGCTGCAGAATTCCTCAGCTCCTTTGGCAAGTCCTTTTCCAGCACTCACATCCTCCCCTGGGCAGCCATGCTCTCCCTCTGCAGTGATCAGCACTGCAGTCCTGCCATACTGAGTAATTCCATCCCCTTCAAACTGATTTACAAAGTATTTCGGGCAAGTCGAGATAATAAAATGCCATTTTATGATAAATAATTAAGACAGAGAAGGATAATAAATTTCAAGCAACTGAGTATGTCACTCCAAGCAGGATATTAATGGGAGAGTAGCTGAAAGATGCTCATATAATTTGGTTTTCTGTGATTTAGTTCAATTCCTCGTGGTTAGACATTAAAAGAATTCTATCTGTAGCCAAGCTGCCATTTCCAGAAGTATTCTGCCAAAGGGTCTGAGATGATTGCAGAGCAGTTCTGGGAATGGAGAAGTCTCTGGTGAGCAATGAGCTCCAAAACCAGGCAGAGGGAAGTGAAGTGCTCCCTCAGGGACTCACCAAGTTCATGATGAAGTAGAGCTCAATGGAGAGGTACACGATGAAGAAGACACAGGACCAGGGGTTCCGGGCATAGGATGGCATCATCACATCAGGGAAACTGCATCCCAAAGGACACAAGGGTAACCACCAAGTAACTCATGGTACACATCCCACTGCACAGGCAACAGGCACAGGGCATGGAGGGGGGGTCGGGAAGGTGTGTGTATAAACTCACATCTAAAGATTTGCACATTTGTACAAAACTTGTGGAAAAAAATAAATATGGCAAGCACATTCCTCGGACATCCCAAACACCAAACGGGATTTGTGATGTGGTTAAGGGCTGTGCTTTGATACTTAACAACAGCAGTACAGCCTTGGTGCAGGTGTTACAACCTCAGATTTATTCCATCCTTTGCTAATTTCCTAATCCTCAGGGCTCTCCCTGACAGCAGATCAATATTTACTCACTGCTGTTATCCCAATTTCCTAGCAGACAGGTGAACTGCAGCACAGGAATAGGAAGTTTCTTCTCAACAGCAAGCTGTTGGCTGACAAAGGAGCACAAACACGAATTTTCCCTTCTTGGACCAAGGCCTAACAAAGCTGTTTCCCTTCTTATTACCCTCACAGTGATGAAGATGTCTGAGTCCTGAGAGATAACTCTGCAGCTGAGGTCACAGTGTCCTAAAGTAAAATGAAATACCAGTTCTTCCCATGCAGGCTGATCCTGGATATCTCTCTCTCAGGGGAGGAAAGGGGTCACCCATTTGGAGACAGAGCATTTCTGCAGATAAACTCTTGGCTCTGTCAGACTCCTTTGAGGCAAAGGGACAGACTGAGACAGAAGAGCATGAACTTACTTTGAAGTGGTCAGAAGCACAAAGAGATTCACCAGGCTGTTCTCTAATGTATTGAAGTACTGAAAAAAAAAAAATTCCCATGACAAAATGCAAGCAGGAATTCACAGGGACATTTTGTTCAAAGAAACAACCAGTCCCCCCAGCCCTTTGGATGTGGTACTCCCACAATTCCCTGATGCCTTCCCTAGGGAAAAGCACTTCAGCACTGGGCCTTTTAAAAGTTCCCTGAGAAATGCTGTGTAAAGGGTTAAACCAAAAGCACATTTTTACAAGTACTTTCTCCTAGCCAGCCACAGCCTGGGCAGCAGCAGGAACCAGGGGCTGCTGGACTCTGACCACAGCAGTGGAAGTGGCCGAGCTTTGTCCCACTCCCCTGGGGACAGTTGCGGGTGACTCTTTTGGCTGAATGAAGGCATCAAGAACAAGGAACAACTCTGAGAATGTTCCCTTTGGGACATCCTGTCTTGGAGGAAGTTCCTTCCACAGCCTTCCTCCCCAGCAGAGGGTAAAGCAGGGTGACACTGCCAGGCAGCCTTGGAGCAGCCAGCATTTGGTCTCACACGGAATAAACTATGGCTGCAATGGAATGTTGGATTCTTAATGAAAGAATCAAGATACTCACTGGATCCGAGTGGTTAGGAGAAAACAAGTAAAAACCTAAATAGGCAGCAGAAAAAATAGAGGAGGAGAGAAAGAAGAAAGAACAAACAAAATTAAAGTCAATTCAATGTCAGTGCAGTGACAATGAGCAGAGGAACAGTTCCCAAAGGGAAGGTCCCACTAACAGTAAATCCTCTTTGACACCCTGAAGATGGGAGTATCTGGAAGACTTTCTCCACGGAGTTGCCAGTGGATGTCACTGGCATTTCACTGCTCCTTTTGGAAAATAAACTTTCTGGGGATGGTTTGGACTGTAGCAGGCACACTCCAAACACACGCATTTGTGGGGATGCAGATTAAACTGCCGACATTGAGGAAGAGTTGGTGGAAGCAGAGCTTGAAAACACACACCGCTGACTGCTCGGGAAGAAGTCAAAAGGACTTCTGTCTCAAAATCAAATACCGAGCTTTCAGATTTTTTGGATATTTTAACTCTGTCTTCCAGATGACTGCAGATGAAATGGGATAAAGGGAAGATCCTGGCAACACTCTGAATCTGATCAGCTTTATATTCATCCAGGCTGTTCATGTTGCTTTTGGACAATCACTGGTTAAGAGCGTCACTTCTCCATCCATAAATACAACTCACCCAGAATAGCAAAAATCACCATGAAGAAAAGCAGGAGGAGAAGGATGTCAATAAATGGTGGGAGGGACTGGAAGATCTGTCGCAAATTTCTGAAAAATAAGAAAACATTAATAAACTAAAATTTGCACATTTACTCCTCCAGGTTGTCAGGGGAAAGAAAAATCCCACCACCACCACCCCAAACTTGAGGGCTTTCTTCCCACTCCCTCTAAGGATTAAAAGTGGAAAGCTTGCTAAATCAAGATCATTTCCAAGCTACCCATCTGTCCTTTGCAGTCAGCTCTCAGGTACTGCAAACAACACTAATGTCACGCTGTCAACTCTCCTTCTCCAGACTAAAGACCAGCCCTGATTCACTGTGCAGTTTCCAGTCAAGCCAAGGAGCAGAGCCAATGCAGCCACACTCCTGCGCTGGTCTCTGAGGTGGTTTGAACACCCAAGCCCTGTGTACCATCAGCACGTCCACACTTAGGTCACAATGGAACCATCTCCAACACAAACGCCAGTGAAAGACACTGATTTTCCCAGCATGCCTGCAGGATGTGAGTGCCTTCCTGCTGAGATTTGCTAAAACACAGGGCCATTTGCTGAGATTTTGGCACGTCTTCATTGAAGACTAGAAGCTGGGTAGTTGTAAAATCAAGTCTTTTATTACATCGTTAAATCAGTCCTATGAAGGTAAAGTTATTAGAGCTTGTAGCAGTATGCAGAAGCCTTCTAAACATAAAGTCTTTAAGTCCTAAGTAGAAGCAATAGCACCTTATTAGCAGCAGTAAAGCCAACAGCAACAACAGCACCTATAGTCCATGTTCCCTTAGCATCTCGTTCTAATATTCTTAGTGCATTTTATTTTATTTTTAGCCGATCAGGCTAAAACATGAATTTGACAAAAGTCTTGGATCTATCTTAAGCTAAAATTGATTTGCGTCAATTTTTGTAAATTCTAAATGCAAATCCTATGCATATAGTTCTATCTAGGAATTTCTAGCAAGGCTACATTATTTTTATTATGACTAGAATTTAACTAACTTCGCAGAAAGCAATATTACTGAACTATAAACTAGGTACTAGGTCTCTATCTTACTAACACAGGCTCTTATTTTTTAGGCACTTAAAAATCTTCTTTATTTAAAACTAAACTTGCATTTCTATTTCACATCTGGGTGGATTCATGTCTCTTAATTTCTCAGAAGGTTTTAACTCAGTCTTCATATCTTTAGACACTCCTGGGTCTGTGTAAATAAGGCCCAGGGGGATTTGTACCTCAACACTTTCCCTGCAGCCCAGGCCCAGGAATGAGGGCAGAAGCCCCAGGAATGAGGGCAGAAGCCCCAGGCAGCCCAGCATCACCTTCTGACAGCCCCACAGTAGCGACAGTCCACGAGGAAGATGCAGCGCAGGGCGCGGGTGATGCGCACGTGCGAGGTCTGGCGCACCAGCACCACGATGGCCTCGATGAACTGCACGAACAGCACGCACGTCTGCAAGAAAGGGGGGAATCAGAGGCAAAGCTCTGTCTGACCACCTGTTCCTTTGGACATCTGAAGCATGGGAGGAGTCCCTGAGAGTTTAGGGATCTGGCATGAATCATCTGGCAGCTGGGACACAGCAGCTCCATCATCCCTGCTGCAGTGCAGGCCAATATTTTATCTGGCTCTTTGGTGCTTGGAGGTGCTAAAGGAGAGACCCAGACAACCAAGCAAACAACTCACCTTGACCATAGTCCTTTTGTGCCTGATAAAGGTTTGGAAGCCCAGCCACCTCATCTTCATGGAGAGTTCAAAGACGACCACGATTAACGCAAACAGCTCCAGGGTTGCGTGGACCTGCCACAGCACAGGTTTGGTGAGAACAGCAGCGCAGCAGAGGCCACTCTCCTGCCCCTCCTTTTTCAAGGAGCAGGTGGGTTTGACAGCAATCTGAACATCGCCTTGTGGCATGCAGGAAAACCCCAAGCCACTCTTTTACAGCTAACATAGCAGTGTTTCCCAAAATTTCTACACCTACTGCTTTGTGCTTTTATTAAAGCCTGTGCAATTTTCCTCTAAGCAGTACCAGGCCAGAATTTCCTGAAATCCATATCACTTCTGGGCTTGAGCAACACAGAAAAAAACTTACTAATACATTTGAAACAGAAGGCCAAGACATCAACAACTTGAGCAGAAACACTTTGAAAAAATATGGAGACTGTGATTTTTTTTAGTGAAACACAGGAAGGAGAGCGGCTGAGCAGAGAGATTTTATAAAGAGAAGGGCTTTCTCTTGAATTGGACATTCTGGACCATCACAGGGAGGGTCCTGATCTGTGTTCTAGGAACCAGTGGCACTGTTGGGGTAATGGCACCAGCCCTGACAAATCTGAAGCCACCCCATCAAAGCATACAGATTGCTGAGTTATCTCATAAAAAAGGAAAAAAACCACCCATTTCTGTTACAAAATGAAGAACTGCACAAAGCAATAACACGAAATGAGTGTCACTTTCATTGTGGTCTGCCTAGATCAGATGGAAAAAGGAAGTTTTGCTGTCTGGCCTATCTGCTGTCAACCATTTACAGAACAAGCCAGGTGGATTTTTTTCCTCTTACTGCCTCCTCCTTCCTCTCTGTCTGGCCATTGTTTTCCTCTTACCCACACTGCAGAGCAAGCAGACTTTGTCATGGAGCCCCCAGGTACTTACAAAGATGCCCAGACGCAGCATGGGCACTGCTGGAGCCTCGCAGAGGGACAGCAGCAGGAGCAGCAGGGCCGTGCTCAGTTCCATCAGGTAGAAAAGGTGGTTGTGTGCAAAGAGGTAGGCAGCGAGTGCTTTGGCATTTTTGGGGTGAGTGAAGAACTTGTCATTATTTTCTCCTTCCTAGGACAGCAGGAATAAAGAATGGAACAGCATTAGTGACTCTCAGTACTATAAAAGAATGAAGAATGCAGACTTTTATAGGGATTAGATACAATTCCCAATAGACTATTGCCATTTACAGCCTGTTGTTGATGTGTTTATGGAGGAATGGACTCTACACACACGGGACATCCATCCCCTTCTGTTCGTAACCACACTTCAGTAATGAAACTCTTTAACATCCACAAACTCCTGCTTCAGAAACCCCTGAGCCCTTTCACAGCGAGGCAGAGAGCTAGGAGAGTTTATAAAGGCAGGCAAAGAAACTTCAGCCAAAATCCCAACATAAACACAGCACTTCCATTTACTTGCAACTACTTCCACATGTTTACAGACTTATTTGATTAAACTTCTCCAGGACAGAACACAAAAACACCCAGATAAGCTCCAGGGCACCTGGCTGACAGTTGTTCCTCCTTATCTTGGCCTTGCAAAATGTCTTGGAGAAAACATTGGAGCACACACAGTGTTTTCTGCTTCAGGAATGTAAGACAGACTCCATGAAAAATTAACAAGTCTCTATGCTGATTTGTCATTCCCTCTTAACTAGAAAGCTTAATTAACATTAAAAGTTCAGATACTCCATCTTAACACTTTGCCTACAACTGATTTTCAAACAGCTACATTGTGACTATTTTTACCCCAAGGATGAAACTTCGTTTGGGGAGATTTTAGAGGGTTTTCATGCAAAACCACCCAACAGCTTCCTCTCTTTCTCGAGCCAACAGTTTTGGCAAGGGAGCTTTTGTCACTCACAGGAAACTTGCTGCCTCTTGGGAACTGTCATAAGAGATCACTTTTCCCCAGCAGGGCCACACGGATGCACAAGAAGTGGTGAGGTTTTATTTAAATTAACATCTTTCCAGGCAGGCAATTACTGCAAGGACAGTCAAGCTATTACCATCAAAGCAGAATAGCTGTGATTGCAAATGGATAACGAGGTCAGGGAACTCTCCTTTAGAAAGTGAAGCATTCTCCAGACTCACTCAGGAGAGGGTTCCCAATGCTTCTCACTTACTCCAGCTCACACTGGGTTTCAGAACAAGCATTGCTGGGTCAGAGAGCTGGGCTGGAGCAGGACACAGCCAGCCCTGCAAAGAGATCAGCAGGGTCATTCCCATCCACGCCTGGCAGAACACACTTGCAGAATGACAAACAGCCGAAATCCTGCCTCTTGGGAGCCAGGCAATTCCAAACGCGGCTGGACAGCAAAGCCCTCTTATCCACACCCGACACTCGCCTGCAGCCACTGCCCACAACACTCGCTTAAAGTGATCCTACCTCATTTCAAGGACAGTGTCACTGTGGCCATTGGTCAAGGCAGCAGCAGCAATCATCCCCATCGGAAGGGCCAGGCCTGCTGTGCCCATTACCATCAGAGCAGCAGCAGCTCAGTGACCCTTTGCAGAGCTGCTCCAATAATCAGGAGTTTAAACAAAAGCCTGGGGGGGAGGCTGGAGTCACCCTGCCATTGTCAGGGCTGCTCCAGCACACCATGGAGCTCAAGCGTTGCCAAGGTCCAGCCTGCACTGTTTTAAAATATCTGAGAAGTGAGATTTCTCAGTCCTGCGGGGTCAGAGCAGGGAAGAACAAATGGTTTCTCTCACCTTGTAGTGGGTTAAACAAAAAAGAAACCCAGCTGGGTCCAAAGCACCTCAGAGCTTTGAAAGGGAACAAAGGAAGGATGGACAGTAATAGAACCAGCAACCATTTCAGATTGGCCAGCTCTGGGAGAAGCTCAGTTTTCATGGCTAATTCCTCACACCAGTTGTACAGCAAGCTTAAAAATGCAAACCCTTTGTTGCAGTAAGGATGGTGGTTCTGGTAACTGACACATGGGTGGGGTTTGATTCTTCATTGTTTTCAATATTATAAATTTTGCTCCTGGGCTGATCCTAATCCCAGCATCCTTTAATCCTGTAGAAATCAAGACCTCTGCTTCCTCTCCTACCTCACATGACCTGCAGGACTTGACTGACACTAATTGGGCCACCCACCTACCCCATGGCCAAGGCAGGATTGGGACCTGCACTTCCAGAACAGGAGACGTCCCCAGGAGATCACTGACCATTCCCCCTGGTGCAACTGTAGAGATGAGATGAAATGACAATCTGTGACCAGTACAGAAATCTCCATGCCAAGGTGGCAGAACTGTGCATGTGCTGAACCCCTCAACTAGTACAGTCCTTGAGAGAGGGTGGGTATTTTGTTGTTCAGTTGCTCCAAATGACTTCCAAAGCCTATCTGGAGGTGCCTCCAGCACTGCCCCACTCCTGACACAGAATCCTTGGCAAAGCACCAAAACGGAGGCTGTTTTGTTTCCCAGAACCAAGACCCACCGTAGCTCCTGCAGACCATTCTCCCCCCGATCCAGCAGGGCTCACCTGGAGGTAGATGGCTGCCTCTTGGTAGTTCATCTCCCAGTTGTGCCGGGCAGAGCTCTGCTGGGCGCAGCACTCCCTGGCCGCGGGGCTGGAGGCATCATTGACAACGTCATAGCTGCCTCCATCTGCAGCAGGAAACAGGGATTGATCATTAGGGAAGCTGGGACGGAGCAGGAGGCTCTGGGATCACACACAGGCAGAGTAGCTGGGGAAGTGGCAGCTTGTACACTGACAAATGGACTCTTGGCAGGTAGGAGCTTTAAAGAGACACTCAGACCCAGCACTTCCACACGGGAACGCTCCCGGGAAGATCATCAAAAGAGACAGCTTCCTGTTCAATACAGCAAGCAGCTCTCCTGGCTCAGAGGTGTGTGCTGTCATGCTTGAAGCTTGCTATCAGCATCAGAAACTATAACCAGGCAGGTAACAGCCACCAGCCTCCCAGGATGCCCGGCCCAGTGAAGAAAAGAGGGTTTTGCAGAAGGAGCAAGAAGCTTTTGCACATGTCCTTGGAGCAGAAGCCATGGAAGGATGGACACCAACACTACCCCTGCCACGGGGCACCAATGTGAGGAAAGAAGCTGTCAGTACTCTGAGTGGAAAGCCCCATTCCTCACAGCACTTCAGAGTCACTAAGTAACATATCTTCACAGCACTCTGAGGTGCTGCTGAGTACTGACACCCCTCTGATGCAAACAAACTGCAAGATGACTTTTCTGTTCACGCTCCACACATTAATTCTGAAATTTCTGAGTGCCTGTCCTTCTCACCAGCAAAGAATTATAGAACAATGCTATAGTGAACATTTGAACCACATTTTGTAAAGGAAGATTTTGTTTTAAAAAACCCAAAACAATTCAATTGCAAAAAAGCAACTCCCAAGCAGAGCATGACATACAGACATATACACAGTGCCCTTCCCATGGGAGAGTTATACAGGGCATGTCTGTAAACTCCAAAATAATTGCCATTTTTGCACTGTGCAGCCTCAGTGCTATTAAGACAGATGAAAACGAAGCAAAAAGACAATTACTGTACAAAAAGGGAATGCCACTTGGTTTCTTCTTCTGGGACTGGGGGTTTTATTTTACCTTTGACAAACAATACTGAGCAGAAAACCCACAGCAGTGAGACCTACTTAGGGCCTGTGGTGGAGCTAGCCACACTCTCAATTCTCCAGAGTTTCAAACATTTCTCACATCACATGGCTGTCCCTGCTCTCAGAAGAGACTTCCCTCCTCCAGTGCCTCATGTTCCCAAAGAGGGTACATGTGAAATTGAGCTTGCCAACACAGCAGTGCTGATTTCCCCCCTTATTTTATGAGCACAGGAGCTGTGGTGTGGCAGCTCGTTCTCTCTGTGTTGGAAGTTGTTATCTGAGAGTGGGCAAAAACCACCACGAGGTTCTTTTCCCCTCTCATGACAGCCTGCTGAAGATTTGCTGTGACAAAATAACCCTCGATGAATTACTGATTCAGTCTCTCCAGAACACTCTCTGGAGTGGAGAGAGAGTCCATGCCAAAAACTCTGTACCCTCCAAGAGAAATGGCACCATGTGCTCCTGGCAGAGGCAGGGAGTGGGAAGAAATCAGAACACCTTCACCAGTACACAGTCACAGCTGCCTCTTCCCCCTCCAAATCAAATTAAGATAACATTTCTCTGGGATTTGTGAAGACCATCCAGATTGCACACTTAGGTTGCTGAGCATTCTGCAGCACGAAGCCTGTTTCTTTTCCTTGCTTCCCCCACACCCTTAAAATACCACTCAAAATCTGGACAAATGTTTGAATGAGGCCGGTTCCTCCCCCACATCCCTTGATTTAGCACAGTTCTTGAAAAAAAAAAAAAACCTGAATGATGGAGTTTTTATTTATCCACGGAGCTGGAATGGCAGCCTTCTGGTTTGTCTGCTTTTTAACTAAGATGACAGCCATATGCAAAAATCAGAAGCATTATATTGCAAGCTCTGAAAAGTTCTTAAATGTTATTATTTACAAAGCTTTTGCTGGGGATGTGTCTCAAAAAGACAGACTCCCTCAAACTGAAGCGTGAGAGCAAAACCTTTTCACACTTGGTGCTTAACAGTTACAGGAGGAGCATATCTTCATCAGAACCTGGACTTTATGTTACAGAATATATAAAAATTTAAGAGGATCAAAACACACTGTGGCCGAAACAGCAAAGGTTTGTAGCATTAACCTAAACACCAACACACTGGACCCTTCCAAAAGATGTCAAAATCACCTTCAACCCTGAAGCAGCTCTTTTGCAAAAATACACCTCTCTGGAAAGGATTGCCACTAGGAAAAGACACACCCCAGCAATAACCCAGGACAGGACCCTGCTCAGTGCTTCCTACAGAGGCTGAAAACAGAAGAGCAGTCCCAGCTCTGAGACCGAGGTTTCAAATACAAAACAGCACTCAGAGATGCAAATCAGAATGAAAAAGCAGCTCCAGAAATCAAGACCCTTTCCTGCTGTCTAAACCAGGCATAGACAACAGAAAACGCACTGAAGTGTTCCAGCGGGGAGCTGCATTTTGTGGATCAGCTCCTTCCCCGTCAGGTACCAGAAGGTTGATCTAGCAACCCTGAGGCAACAGCATCATCTGGGTCATAAATAATAATAAAAATAATAATAAATTTGAAGAGCAGCCCTCTGACTGTGCGCTTGGCAGCCCTCCAGCGAGCTAATTTCCTCAGCTGCTCCCATGATAACAATGACACAGACTAATGCAAGCTCGGCTCCGCTCGTGCTGCACAACATCCCCGACGGCGTTTACCATCAGTATGGAGCTCAATGAGATAGGAGGATCTCTCCACGGGGCTCCCGGAATCCTCAAAGTAGATGGCAGGCAGCTCTCTCCACTGCATGGCCGCCGCTGGTGCTCGCAGCCGGGCACAGCCGCAGCTCCTGCCTCCCTTCCGAGAGCCGATCCTCGAGCTCGCAGCTTCCTCAAGGGAAAGCTCCGCACAAAAGACTCGGCTCTGCTGCCTGCAGAACCGAACGGCTTCTCCCCTCCCCTCTGAGGAAGGTGGCTCAGACCTCAGTGAGAGCCTTTCCCTGGCTGTTTCCGAGGGCGAGATTTTGGAAGGTTGAGCTGCAGGACGAGGAGCTGCCAGGCACAAGCGTGCTGGCGAAGCGGGGACGCGTGTGCTGCGCTCTCGTGTTTTGGCATTTAGCACAACTTGCTCACCAGCGAGCACGATGAGCTAACGGGAGAGGAGTTAAAGTGCTGAGCAGGCACAGCAAGGAATCTCCAGAACAAAAAAGAAAACAGGTATTTCGCAAAGTTCGCAGCGCAAGGGGTGCGCCAAAGGAAGCGAACGGAGCTGGTCACAGATGGCAAAGCTTCCTTCCTTACACTTGTGTAACTTATCCCAGTCGTCCACTGAAAAGAGAGACAGGGAGGGAGGGGAAAAAAGGAAAGGGGGGGGGG
>WBMY01005226.1:695399-720763 GCA_013397315.1 Donacobius atricapilla
AAAGGGCACACTGTCTGGTCAGCTGTAGTCGCTAGTGTGTTCAAGGCCAGATGGGGCTTGGAGCAACCTGTTCTAGTGGAATGTGTCTGTTCCTTCCAATCCAAAGCATTCTAAGATTTTACCATTCCACCATTCAGTTGGAGCCATTTTTTTTTCAGGCTTTGCATTCCTCACTGCCATAATCCCCTCTATTTGTCACACCCTCCATCTTCACTGGATCTGTAATTCCCAAACTCAGCCACAGAGCCCAAGCTTTTGTTTTAATACAAACATCACCAGGCATCCCACAGCACTGAACATGAGCCCACGGAAGAAGGCAGATCCCAGCAGTATCAAAGGTTCTCTTGGTGTTCCTGGATCTCCTGAGCTCACATCCAAGACCTGTCCCAGGGCAGGATTCCTGTGTTGGCTGAGGTTTCTGGCTCTCTCAGAGACATTGCTCCCTGAGGCTGTGGTGAGGATGGACAAGGAGAAGGACAGCACTCCAGAAGCACTCCTCTCTCCTGGAAAGCTCTCATCAGCTGCACCACAGGGAACACTCACTACAGAAGGTGCAAATCCATAAAAAAACATGGAAACAAGGTAGATGCCTACCCTTCCCCAACACAATCTGTGCAGGCATCTTCAGTCCCAAAGCCAAGATTTTAAGTCAAGTGTTGGAGTTGTCCCAGCACCAATGATGGCATTTTCCCTTCCAAGGGCTCATAGGCCACGTAGCTTCACCTCCAGAGGATTAATCTTCCCTCCCTCCTCCAAGGAGGTTGGTAAGAAACTGCTCCTTCCAAGCACTGAGACACAAACACACATGCACTTGTCTCTTCAAGGCCAGGCTCACCTACCCAGGAGAAAAAAAAGCTGGAAGCTGCCCGGAAAGCACAGCTGGTCTGGCACTTGGCCACAAACCTCAGAGGTGAGAGAGACAGACAGGGAAATCAGCCTTTGCTGCCTGATTACCAGTTCAGCACCATGCCAACAGGAGCATCACAGGACTGGTCTTTGCGGCCCAAAATGTCTTAGTGCCTGTCCTGTTTCAGGGAACATTGTGGGAAGGAATAGAATAGCCACAGGGAAGTCTAAACAATTTGCCGTCAGTTTGTTGCCTAGGAAAAAAGGGCATCTCCAACAGAGAGCAGTGCCAAGCCCTTCTGCTACAAGAGAAATAATCTACTTCCAAATATTTCGAGCCAGCGTAACTGAGTCATGCTCTTCCTTGGAGACAACGGCACAGCAGAAACATATGCAAAGGCCTCAGGGCTCCTTGTCTTACTGTATTCTCACAGCACTCGCTGTGAAGCTCAACAAATAAAGTCACCTCAGCTTCCTATTTAACGCAGGAAAGTTTTTAAAAAAATACGGATGTTGCCGCTTCCTGTCAGTGGTAGAAGGCGACTCGAGCCGACGGTCCTCTCCTTGACTCGAGGATGCAGCGAGTTCCTCCAGCACCAACACAAGCTCACATCATGCCTTCATCACCACAGGGAGCTGAATCCTTGTGAAGGAGGAGCAGATGTCCCTCAGCATGGTAAGTCACATTTTATATATCATTGCCTCTTCTCAGTCGTGCTGCCGAGCTTCTTCTACGGAAGACAGCTTATGCCCAGCACTGTTTAATTAGGGGACCACTGTATCCTTGCTAACATCTGCACTGCACACATGTAAAACCTCCGGTGCACAAGCTGAACACGATGCCAGAAGAGCTACAGCATGGCAGGAAATGGTTTAGTCCCAGCAGAAACCTTAGGCCCATCTAGCTCTTGCTCTGAGTGAGGCAGAGCCAGTTAACCCGTTTGATTCACTTGGATATTCACTTCCTGCACCACCCTCCTGGGGACAGAGACATTTGTACAGAAGAATTAAAAAAAAAAAANTAAAGACCTCCAGGAAAATAAGGATGAGGGTAATTTTACCCATCTACAGCAGCCAAGCTCAGTTGGTTGGAGATTCTCATCTGTGCAGTTCACTGCCTTGTCTCCCCAGGACACCTGCTCTCCTCTGATCTCATCCTGAGTCACTCTGGCTTTTTTTTCTTTCCTCTTGAAATATTATGTGGGAAGTTTTAGCCAGGAACGGTTGGATCCTGGGACAACTTTCACTCCTGAATATATAGCAGGAAGAGGCAGAGGGGCAGATCCCTCCTTTTTGGGATGTTTTGGATCCATAATTAGGTTATCAAGATGTCAGCAACTGAAGATGAACTGACAGATGCAAGCCACCCCCTGTGTAAGCCCTCTTCCACAAAGCTGCCTCCTGAGATATGTGGGATTAAATCCTCCTGCATCTGAAAGTCCATGTAATATCACAGGGAGAGCTGGAATCAGGCATTCCTTCAATATAAAACTATGCAACACAGGAGTTTCTGCTTCTTAGGAGAGCTGCAAAGTCAAATCCAAAGGATTTTTATTCAGTAGAAGTCCCACAAAATGAAAGGTTGCATTAGGAAGCCATAATTAAGAACCTCACTTGTGTCGAGCCAAATTGCTGCTGGTTTCATACCCTTTATTTCTTATCTTAACAAATGAACCACAACACCACAAAAAGGAGAAGCCAAAGCCACAACAGAAGGATCACCTACCACTCACATTATCCATCCTTTCAGCAGCCAATATGCTCCATAATCTCATCAGTCCGATCGTATCACAGCAACAAAGGCTTTACACACACTGAGATAAAATTACACTGTAACTAGAATTAAATATCTGGGTCATTGAGGGGCTCTGTGGAACAACTAATGAATGGAAAAAACAATTGGAAACAGTTAAGGTTTTGCTGAACCAAACCAAAAAGGAAAAAGAGAAGAGACAACTCTGCCTAAGGCAGAGAGAGGCCAGCCGTGAAATACACACATTTCTAATTCATAATTTTTGAGGAAGTAATGGAAAGAGACAATACTAGAGTCCCTCAGCTATAGCATTTCTTTAACATATCCTGCTACATGAAGGAATTTCCTCTTTTTGTTCCAAAAAGGGAAACCAGTGTCTCCTGCTTTTAACACATTAAAGATCTGCTCTGGCTTCAGCAAAAACAAAATGTCAGCAGTTTAGGCATGTTCCTCATTTCAATTCTCCAAAGCAGAGCCTTTGGATTTCCCTGATGCAGTTTGGAAAGATGTTTGATTAAGCTGCAATCTGGCCTTTTTAACGAGAGCAGTGTGCTGCCAGGACTGACTGCCAGCTCCAGCCGCCAGCGGCTCTCCAGGGAAGTCACAAAGTTAGCAGAGGGAAGCAGAGAGGAAGCTCTTCCCTCTGGGAGAAACCAGGATTAATCTGGGTAACAAACCTCCAGCATGGCCAAAGCAGCACCAGAATGAAGAGGGCAGCAATAAGGTACGTGCCTTACTGACCTTTTTTCCCTGATGAAAGAGGGATGGCAGGAAAACAACATAAATTTAAAAGTTAAATAACAAACTCTCAACATCTTACCATGACAGGCTGAAGCCAATTAAAGTTATTTGCTGTGGTGCAGCAATGATAAGGAGGTAATTGTGTTTTGTAGTGTTAGAACACGACTCCACCACACTGATTCCTTTGAAATGCAACACTGCCACATCTCCTCTGCCTTGTCCTTCAGACAGGAAAGAGAAGCTGCCAACTTCAGAGGAAGACACATGTAAAGGACCAGGGAAAACCCCAGCCCCAAGTGCTGGGGAACTATTCTCCATTAGTAAAAAAGGCTTCTGCACATTTGGTGGAAACCACTGCTGGCAGGAACTAGAGGTTGTATTTAATGGCTGGAGAGGAAGGAAGGAGTTCAACCATTAATGTGACATCTGCTAAACACCTGGTTTTCCCTCAACTGGTCTTTACTTCAAGTCCTACAGCCCTCACACAGAACCACATCTTCAGAAAATGGACAACTTGAACTTCAAAAGTCTTACACACACACACACCACACACACACACACAAAATGTCCTTTGAATCCAGATTTTAGAAAAGCCCCTGCTGGCTTCCCATTGTTTATCCTGGAAATCTTGGCTGGCTGGCCTGCAATCTCCTGTCTGGTGCAAAACAGCTTCTGGGGCTGGAACAAAGTCACTCTCACTGCAATGTACAGACTGCCTCAGCTGCAGCCTTAGGAATCAAAAGTCATCTGCTGATTTTTAAATGCCAAACTTTAGAATCAGCTGTTTAATCTCTATTTACTGTGGGGATGGAAGAATAGGTCATACAATGACTGTGTCATCTGGCTTTTCAGCAAATATAGAATACACTCAGTATTTCTTGAGCTTCCCTGTAGCACTATTGGGAGTGTGAAACCCTGAACTCCTGACTGGCTGAAATAATTTAATATGCTTTTTTATTTCTCAAGTCCTTTAGAGCACCTTTACCTCCGCTGACCACATTTATCTTCAGGATTTTCTTTCACTCCCAGGTGCTATTCCTTCAATTGGTATATATTTATCCACATATCTGTTTATCTTTTGTGTTAGCCAGCCCAGGCATGCTGGTACTGTGACTTTTTGCTGCCTCTCCAACAGCTTTAAAGCTTCCATGAACATTTCTATCTTCTATGCATTTATGCTGCCTCAAATATAGAAAATTTTGAATGGTCGTCTTCTCCTTTGCAATCACTACAGATAAGGTCCTGCCACCAGCCTTGTATTCAAAAGGAAAGGGCTTTGACTTGGCCACTTCACCCCCCTGACCCAAGTGTCAAAATTTTCCTCAGTGCTCCCATTTCCAGGATTGATCACGTAGTCTTAATTCTACAGCCATTTCTTCATTTGGTTAATGAAGACCAGGAACACATTTGTGCACTCGAATGAAATCCACTTTGCTTTTCTGCCATAAACTTTCTCAAATCTGTGGGGGATAGTGAAAAAGCTCTCTCTCTGCGAAACAGTTATAGTTGGAATAAAACACAGGCATTCCCAAGTGGCAAGACAGAAACACATGTGTTATGTGGGAAACACAAGTGTAGCTGAGATGTCCAGCCCCACAGAATCAGGGGGTTTAACACGGCTGTGCAGAGAGACACATCCTAAATCTTCTTCCCCCACACACGAGCAGGAGAAGAAAAGCCTTTTGTTCCAAACAGACATCACTGGATAGTGATTGTAAAAGCAGCTCGGGACGCTCCAAACCCCCACGGTATGATTTGAATCACAGCAGTCTCCTCTTGCCGCGCTCAGGATCTGTCACCAAGCCCAGGGTGCTGCCGTGGACCAGCACCAGCTCACCTTTGCTGCCTGCCTGTCCCCCAGGTGAGGCCCAGGTGCCCGGGCTCCCTGTGGAACCGCGCACCGCTAGCAGATGGCCAAAACCCGAACGCTGCTCCTGCAGCTCCCCAGAAAGAAAGCAGCCATGTGAAAACCAGCCTTCTTCTCCACATGCAAAAAGCAATTATGTTAAAGACACAGAGAGAGCCCTGCGAGGTCCAGATCAAAAGCTAGAGACATGGGAGGCAGGAGAAAAGACCGATCAAATTCACCGCACTTTTCTCAGCTTAAGGATCAGAAATGGAGCGTTCTGGCTCATAAATTCTACTTCCAGCAAATTCAAGCCTAAATCCCCTGAAGGCAATAAGGAAAAGGCAATCAACAACAACTCTAACCACTTCACAGATGCTCCTGTTTAGTTTATACAGCACTTCTTACAGCATTGAAATGGGTAAAATGGGATTTCAACGCAGGGGGGCTGACAGCAGCAGGCAGGATTCCTCAGTGAAGATACCAAGGGCAAAGGAAGTTCTGAGAAGCATCATATTGGTTATGATGAGTGAACTCAGCGTGCTCAGCCTTTGCTCATTTTAATCTGTCGGTACACAGGCTTGGCTAAACTGAACATCCTGCATCTACAGTGCCTTAAAAATCCACAGGAACCACAAAATGAGGGGGGAAACAAACAAACTGATGTGTTCCCTGGGAAGCCATGAAAAAACTAATCACTATTTGTTTCCAACTGTTGTTCCGCTTCCTGAGCCAAATGTTTCCAAGTCAGCTGTGGTGGCTGAGGAGTGACCGGTTCAAGCTGGAAAGTTGACAATTTAAAATTGCAGCTCGAACACTTTCAAACTCCTTAACATCTTTTATAATTCCAGGACCACCTGTTCAAAAAAGCAGAGCCCTCTGATGAGACAACACATGCCCTTATCCCGTATTTTCCAATGAAAGCGATCAGCTCAGGGAGGAAACACCTGAGACTACCTACTCTGTTCTTCTGCTCTCACCCCAAAAAGGTGGGAGTTGTGCTGGAGAAGAGGCACACAAAGGGCAGGGGCTCCCTCCCTCAAAGCATCAAGGACATCACTCCCATCTTCAGGAAGGGAGTGTGGAGCTTCCAGACTCCTCGCCCCACTCTGCAGTATTCCCCCTGGATTTACAGCAAGATGATCCCCATCCCCAGTGCTCCAGAAGATGACAAAGGAGAAAGAACCATTTGACTCCAGGATAATGGAACACTAACCCAAGTCTTCTCTCTCTTATAGACCAGTTACCAGCTCAGATTTGAACAGCATGGGGCATTCAACACAAAAATCACTGGGATTTTTTTTTTCACTGTGTGAAAGAGTCAACAGTGCAGAGATTCTGTTTGACAGAGCATCCTACTGTGAGACACACAACATGTGCATTGTGCAAACCGCTCTCCTGCAGAGCTCGGAAAACAAGGAAGGCTTGGAAAAAATACCCACAATGACTGTAGCCTTCGATATCTCCTGGTAGTTTACTCTGCTTGGGGTTCTTCTTCTACAGACACCACGCGCACAGAGCCACGGTGAGAATGTCTCCACACAAATGCTTTTGAGTTTTGGACAACACAGGGCTCTTTCTCATTAAAGAAAGGAACCAGCTCTACCCAAGTATTTAAGCACAGCCCTGCCTTAAAACCGGAATCCTCAGGACAAGTGAGATTCCAGGGGATGGTTCAGAGCAGAAACATATTTTTCCCTATTTCTAACATCACAGCAAAAGATCGCCAACATCTTCTAAAAAGCAGCATTTCCCTCCTTCCTCTGAGCATACAGAGCTCATCACCCAGGGAAACGAATTGTACTGAAGGAGAAAACAATAATCTCCTTATGTTTTGGGTGTTCGTTTCCCTTTCCAAGATTTTCACTCCTCACTCATCTCAGAGGCAGTTTTGCTTCGCTTTGCTTGCTTAAAACATTCATTTTATGTCATCTAGGCCAGGAAAGGATTAGAGGAGCCCTGGCAGAAGTTGCAGAATGCAAGGCTGTTAGGTCAGAGAAATTAGACTTTCAGAAGCATAACCAACAATCCACCACAAAACCACCACTTGTGTTCTGGAAAAAAATTCCTCTCTCTATAAATTTTAAGCAGGTGCCTATTAAGAAAAATGAATCATGCACAGCAATGCAAAACAGCACCTCCTCATAACAAAGGAACGACGCCTACCTGTCCACTCCCACACCAGGTGTAATCAGCATTTTCCAGGTGAGATTATGACCCACAGTGGCATTACCTGACTTACCCTAGGTGCAAGGAGGTGCTGCTCCAGCAGCAGAACCAGACTGCTTCCCAAAATGAGATCCCAGCCCTGTGCTCTGGCCAT
Source organism: Donacobius atricapilla (assembly GCA_013397315.1). Taxonomy (NCBI): domain Eukaryota; kingdom Metazoa; phylum Chordata; class Aves; order Passeriformes; family Mimidae; genus Donacobius; species Donacobius atricapilla. The sequence goes on from WBMY01005226.1 coordinate 702,909, forward strand.
GTTTCACCTCTAAAGGCAGCGGCAGAAGCGCTGCTGCTGGAACTAATTAAAGGCAAATTGGTAGAACTAGGGGCCATGACGTGAGAAAATATCCTGCATAGCATCCAAGAAAGCCACCAGATAATCCAAAAGGCTGTTTAAGAGCCTGGCTGTCAGAAATCTTGGAATCTGCTGGGTCCAATGCAAGCAGTTGCTTGTTCCCTGATCTCCTTCATTCCTTCACCTTAATTAGCTACAGCATTTCATACCCAGTGCCTCAGTCCAAACACCCACCTCTGAAACCCTTGCTTCCACACAAGGATCAAAACCTACAGAGACTGAAGGATTTAATAAATCTACCAGGTGGCTGACATTTGAAATGCCTCTTTTCCTCCAAAGGTAGCAAAGCCAGAATGCCTCCACAGCAGTTCAAGTGGTTCCACAAGAAGCACGGATCCCAAGAGTTTGTGTGGTTGCAGCACTTTCCCAAAGGTCAGGTGTTTATCCTCTGCTTCCTCAGCCCTTTAGGAATTGTTTTACACCTGGAAATCTCACCCATGGCACGATGGTGGAACAGGATGAGGTTTGAGGCCCCTCCAACTCAAACCATTCCAGGATTCTCTGAGGTGATTCCATGACCAGATGGGCTGAAGCTGTGGACTACATGGACAGACTTAACTCTCTCACTGCCAATACAAACGTGGTCTGGAACCAGATCCAAGCCAGAAGAGATTTCTGTCACATCAGGTTGCATTGGCTACTAAACACATCAAAATCCAGGTAATTCCCATGCCTCAAGAAGAACATTAACTGCCTCAAATCCTGGATGTCTACCTGGGGCTTAGAAAAGGATTTTTTTTAAAGACAAGTTTGGTGTCTACAGCATCCATTAATGCTGTAATTAGACTCTGGGTTCAGAACCACCACCTGAGTCTCCAGCAGCCAGTTAAAAAAGGAACAGCTTTGCTGAATGCCCTTTCCCACATTCCACCAGGGAACTATCCCAATGGAAGGACGGAGGGCCCCTTCCAGCCCTCTGGGAAGGCCAGCACAGCCCACACACTGTTCTACAGGCACAACCAACAGGCCCTGGGCTTTCCTCACCAAGCATGCCTGGGGAAGCCCCTCCAAACTCACCAACAGAGAAATCTCGTTTTCTTCACACACCTTGGCCCACCTGCTCATTCCCAGCAGTGCCAGGCAGATATTCACCTTCCCAAATAATTCACCTTCCTAAAACGCCAGGCTGGCTCTGGTTTTCCTGACAATTCACTTCTCAGGCAGCAGAAAGTGAGATTGCAAAGGCACCTCACTCAAAGTTATAACTTCCCATTTTCCAACAATCCTTCTAGAAAACATCACTCTTGGCTGTTGCAGTTGCTCCCCCACCTTCCCAATAATTAGTTTTTACCTCAATAGCAGATGCAGTTGCTTTCTTGTAAAAACCCAGAGTTGAAAGATGACTTCTTTCCCCCTGCCATCACCCATTGTGTGGGGAAACAGACAATATCCCATTGTTCTGTGTACAACACTCCGAGCTGTACTTTCTGCTCTGAACACACTGAAACTCTACTTGAGGCTACAGCAATTTCCATGCAGGAGGCAAAGGAGAATCTTGTATCTGATCTAATACAGGATAAATCAATGTGCACTCATTTATTGTTTATAGCTCCCATCAGCTCAAGGAGAGACACTGTCCTAGAGTTTCAAGGCTATCCACGCTGCCTTTGTAGATGGAAAACAGACACTGCACTTAGGAGGTATTTTGAGAGCTCTGTTCAAATATTTCCCAGGAGTTCAGGAGGGATGGGAAATCACTAAACCCTGGCAGGTTCTCATCACTCTCAGGACAGGATTTTGGGAAAGGCCATGCCAGGTTCACATTGCCCTTCTTGCCTTCTATAGAAATTCAGTTTCCTATTAGTCACTGCCCTCAGGCAGGGGCTGGGGAGTTTAATTGGAGTTTGAATGGAGATGTTCAGATAAGATGGGCTAGCAAAGGGCAGCATTCGTTACTGTGGATCCAGGTCATGCAAGAGCTTCTCCCTGTCTCCTTCAGCTGCTGGAGCTGCAAAGAAAAATCACCCAGCCCCTACACAGTCAGAAACCCATGAGCACCACAGGGAGCACATTTCTGGATGTGGTCTGAATTCCTGTCAACTTTGCAGGATTCTGACCCTTTGTGGTGGCTGCAGATGGGAGCTCCCTGGAAGCCCTGTATCCCAGCACAAGCCAAGCAAGGCAGAGTTTTTAATATTCCTCCCCGTGCAAGTATTTTCTCTCATTAAATGCTTAAGAGCTGGAGGATTTGGGAGATTAATTTTTGCAGCTGGACATATTCTTTAAGAATGCAATTTTCCAGACAATTTTCTCCTTTAGCTTTCTTTTATTCTAACCCCAAGACACCCACTTACCCAGGAGAAGACTCTCCAGCAGGTTTTGGAAAGGAATTCACTCCTGCACTTCAGTCCTTTCTTTTTACATCTGCTACAGGCTAGCTTTCAGAAAACCCTGTTTCTACTTATTTCAACCCAGAAACTTGTCTCCAGTTCCAGGCAATCAACACCAAGAATACAGAACTACAAATTCATTTATCCAAAGACCTGACTGGAACAAAGCCAGACCATGGATAGGGTTTTTTTGTAAAATTAGAAGCACAAGAAGTTCCTTAAAAAACACGAGAGCTGATACACTGAACCACACAGGCACAGAGCACTCAGTGACATGGTTGTGACAAGCTGGAGAATGGACTAAAATTTAGAGGAGTTTGTGCACACAGGAACACAAAGCAAGAGTCAGACTTAATTATTAGCTACCTCAAACATGTGGCTGAACAAGGGGCAGCTACAGCCACTTTGTCTTTCCCCAAGTGTCACCTGGAAGAGGATGGTGGGTCCTTCCCAGCCTGTTCTGGAGACACACCTCACTGAAAGTTTTGTGTTTAACCTGTCCTTGAATCCCTTGGAGTTGATGATGGTCAGGCACAGTAACAAGGGAGCTGTTCCTCCAAATTCGGGCTGAATATTCAATTATGAGAGTTTAAGCAAAGGGAAGACAAAGCCAGAAGGAAACAGCCTCCTGACCTTCCCTGTCCCCATGTCCTCATCATCACTCTGGCAGGCCCTCTCTCCCCTGACAAGGACTTCTCACACATTTTTCCCTGGAAAAGAAAAGCTTCTGACTGAAAATGTGACATCGCACAGTTCTGTTAACGCCATTTCAGTCCTCAGCAGCCAAGGGGAGGCAGAGGGGACACATTCGATTCCTCACAGACTCTGTGAGACATAACTTTGCTGCATTTCACAGCAGATTTTCTCTGCAGGCAAAGAGCAAAAGCTGGACTACACGTGCTGGTTTTTAAACAAGCTTACTTTTGCCAGGGCTGGTGTCAGTGTGCTCACTCCCTGATTTAAGCTTCCCACTTCCCAGAGATAAACGTGCCTTTCAAGTTGTTGATGCCAGCCTTCCTCTCTTAATTCCTTCATCCCACCCTGACTTTGAAGGGTCTGTATCATTCCCTATTGCTTCTGTAGCATAAGCTTTATATTTCAGCAGCAAATCCAACTTTAGCAGTGATTAAAACATACAAATAAGAGACATTTTATTTGAAGGGTACCAGGAAATGAGTTCTCAAAAACCACACAGAGATCCTGTAAGAAGCACAAAATTGGTCCCTAAAGAACCTCCCTGTATTTCAATGTGGAGAATTTTATTTACTAATACATTCTCATGCCTGTGCTTTAACACAGTCATGCTGGCTTCAAGCAATTGTTAAGCCTCACACAACTTCTTCTTTGAAGGGATGGGAAGCGGGGGAAAGAAAGAGGGAAGAGTGATTAAAATTAGTCACAAGGAATCCTATAAATACACCCGTGGATGGAGGAAGATATCTCTTTTCTATTTAACTTAAAAATAGAGGGCTAAACTTTAAAAGACAAACAGATGGGATGGAGCAAGGATAAAACAGCATGGAGAAAAGTCAACTGGGCAATGTAGTCAGGGATCTGTATTGTGGGGTGGCAGAGGAGGAGGAGGAGGAAGGAAGAATCTTGATTATCCAAAATTAATTCCTGAGTTGGGAAGTCAAGAATGAGAAAATTAAGGGAACCCATCTTATTGCAAGAGGAATCAAATCCCAGAGGCAGTATGGCACAGAAGCATAATGAGGAAAAAAGGGATGCCTGGCCAGAAAATCATGCATTTGTTCCAAATGTCCAGCCAGTGGCAGCAAGGGCTGGAACAGGATCACAAGGCCTGTGTGTGTGCACCCGCAACTGGAAGTCATGGGGATGTGCTGGACAAAACTACACAGATCCATCCAGTGAAGTGTAACACACGCCAGAAACTCTCTGAACATGCTCAGACACATCTACTGGCCACATCCAACCTGCTGCAGGGTGAGGGCTTCAATGAAGGCACAATGAGGAGAAAAGCAAAGCTTCTGATGGATGGTGGCCGTTGTTTTCCCCCTCCCAGTGCACACAGGCTGGCTGTGCCCCACCAAACAGCCGGAGCCAACGTGAATACATTGTCGAAAAGTACTCCAGGTCCTTTGATAAGAATACAATAACGACGTGGAAGGGATTTATCAACACTTCCCTTCTTCGAAAAATCAGTGTAAACTAGGAACAGACAAAAAAAGCCCCACAAAGCACAGATGTTTATGGTGCTAGGAAAACGCCACACGAGAGAACGGCAGCGGGGCGGAAGGACACGTTGTGGGACAATGTGCAGGAAAGGGCTTAAGGTCACAGGTTGCTACGGGGAAACCACAAAATTGTGTGTTAGTAACAGCACTGGTAGGACCTGTCCTGCCCCACGCTGTCACACGGAGCTGTGAGCCACAAGCAACACAACCAGCAACTTCTCGACCTGCTTTCATCGGGCAGCCCCAGGGCTCAGAGCGACAGCTCTGGGAGTCTCACCGGGAAGAGCGGGCACCCCAACGAGACAAACATGGGGCAGGCAATGACAAAGGGCTCTTACTTTCGTTAGGCAGCTCCTCCCGATCCAGCTCATCCACAGGGGCTGAGACGCTGCTCCCGCTGTCGTCCAGGGTGAGGATCAGGGGAACATCATCGTCCATGCTCACCGCCATCCCGTCCCTTCGGCGGCTCCTGCTCACGGAGCCTTCAACAACGCTTTTTGCAGTTCCACTTGGGCAACGCTCGTGTCAGAACCTCTCCCCGGCCGGTCCTCCCCCGGGGCTGTCTGCTGGGCACAGGGACACGGCAATGCGCGCACCCATCTCCGGACACCACAGCTCCACACAGGACCGACCCGCTCGCTTCCCAAAAGCAGCGCAGGACACCGGGCTCGATGGATTTGTGCCAAAGCTCAGCTCACAACGCGAGGCCGGGGCTGCCTATCCCGGCCGGCGCACGGCACGCAGGACAGAAACCGATCCTCCGCAAGCTCCGGACGCCGCGGCACCGGGAGCAGCGGCCGTGACGCACCCGGGGCCAGCATGGCGCTAAGTGTCCCGGTCACACATGGCTCTGGCCCCCGCCGGGCCCGAGCGCCTGCGGCGCACCTGGGGAAGCGACCGCGGCAGCGCCGGAGGCCGCCTGGAGTCCGCACGCATCAAGTTCCCTGAGGGATTTTTTTTTTTTTTANTGGATAGAAGCGCTGTCCTTCGAGACGGACGGAGGCGCTGATTGGTCCGAGGTGGCGGGGAGGGCTCCGGGGGGAGGGAGGNCACGGAGCCTTCAACAACGCTTTTTGCAGTTCCACTTGGGCAACGCTCGTGTCAGAACCTCTCCCCGGCCGGTCCTCCCCCGGGGCTGTCTGCTGGGCACAGGGACACGGCAATGCGCGCACCCATCTCCGGACACCACAGCTCCACACAGGACCGACCCGCTCGCTTCCCAAAAGCAGCGCAGGACACCGGGCTCGATGGATTTGTGCCAAAGCTCAGCTCACAACGCGAGGCCGGGGCTGCCTATCCCGGCCGGCGCACGGCACGCAGGACAGAAACCGATCCTCCGCAAGCTCCGGACGCCGCGGCACCGGGAGCAGCGGCCGTGACGCACCCGGGGCCAGCATGGCGCTAAGTGTCCCGGTCACACATGGCTCTGGCCCCCGCCGGGCCCGAGCGCCTGCGGCGCACCTGGGGAAGCGACCGCGGCAGCGCCGGAGGCCGCCTGGAGTCCGCACGCATCAAGTTCCCTGAGGGATTTTTTTTTTTTTTAACTGCGCGATGCCACAAGGTCACGGGTTTCTCTAGAAGGTGATGGAAAAGGAAAATGAAGCAGGCCCGGGACAGCGCCGCGAGGACAATTCACAGCCGCAGTCCCTGTCCAGGGAGAGGGACACCAGCACGGTGCTGTCACGGCGCTGGGGAGGCCCGGCCCGGCGCCCTCCCCGCGCCCTCCTCCCAGCCCTGGGTGACTCTGCTCCTCCCCAGCGCCCCGTGCCCGCGGCCCCGGGACTCCCCGGACCCTCCAAACCCTCCCAGGACCGCCCGGCCCGTCCCGGGACCCCCTGCGCCCCCCGGTCCGTCCCGGCCCCGCCGAACCGGCGCCCGCAGCGACGCGGCTCCTCCGCGCTCCGCCTCTCGCCCCCCCATTGGCTGCTACAGCGCGGACCACGCCCCAGAGGGCGGGATCTCCCAACTCCCGCCAATCCGCGCGGCGCGCCTGCCCCACCCCCTGCCGGAGGCTCCGATTTCTTCCCGCCTCCCGTCNTGAGGTGCCATTGGTAGCGCTGAGGCTCCGCCCCCGGGGCAGGGCGGGGAGGAGCGGTCACCGAGCCAGGGCGGAACGCGGGCGGGAGCCGCTCGGGGACCCTGAAGGGACCAGGCCCGGGACCCCGAGCCGCTCCCGGGCTGGGACAGCCGCTTTTTCCCCGCTCCGCATGGAGACGTCCCCGTTCGCAGGCCCCGCTGGCGGTAGGAATGAGTGGGGCCCTGGGCGCAGCCCAGCCCAGCCCTGCCCCGAGCGCAGGAGGTGCCGTGAGGGGTATCCAGGAGCACTGGCACTCCAAAGGTCCTGCAGAACACGAAGCCTGTAAAGGTCTCCTGGTTTTTGGGGTGTACATGCTCTATCTCGATGCTCTGCTGATTTCAGTGGAAAGCAGCCCTGCAGCAACACAACTTCAACCCCCAAGTAGGCAGCAAGTCAAGGAGTCAGGGTGGAGTCAAAGGTGGAGAGTGAGATTTATCAGTGCTGAGCAGGCAGAAAAATGAGAGCAGCAGCAGGGAGTATCCCCAGCTTGATTGAGGCCTCTGTATCAACAGCTCTGGCCTGAGCTGAGTACCAGTGACACCAGACAGGCTGGATCTGGAGGTAGGAAACAACTGAACGTTTCCCCCACCTCATTTTATTCACTTTTAATGTGGGTTTTTTTTCCACGAGAGCACCAGTTCCAGCAGTAACAGCGCGGTTTTTCCTCTCATGCTGTACTGCACAGCTCTGGCAGAACAAGAGGACAGGGCAACAGTAAAGAACCAATGTGAGGGAGAATCATGGAACAAAATGCAAACAATCCATTTATACTCAACCAACGCTGTTCTCATATAAATAACAAGGAAGTGCTAGTTCTGACCTCCTAGAAGCCCTTGGTGACAGCCTGGGCTAGTGTGGGACAGCAAAGTGTGGCTGATGAGATGGGCTCTAGTTTCCTCCTCTGATTCCTTGCATCCTGAGCACAGCAGTATGGGTAAAGTGGCCAATCCTCGCCACACAGGCCACTGTCAACTCGATTTTCGGATAAAATCTCCCCTTATTTTAAGAGGCTTCCTCTTTCAAGGACTTCAGCTCTCCAAGATTGCGCTGGTTCAGTTCTGTGCTGCTCAGATTCCAGGGCAGTTCCCCCAGTTCGTTGACACCTCACTGGATCTGACTCACCCACCTGCTGCTGGGGAACAGCATTCCTGCTTCTGTGTCAATCCTCAACCCGCTTGTCTCCATCTAGTGTCCAAATCACATCTGGATTCTCTCCCAGCCCAGAGAGACCTGCAGCCTTCACAGCTTGCACGTCACTGTGCCCACATCCCAAACACAGCTGATCAGGCTCGGATTGGCACCAGCACTCGCAAGCCCTCCTCTGAGAAGGCCACAATTGTTTCACGTCCCTCCAATTTTACCCCAGGTGGAGAAGAGCTGCTGGATTGCCTCAATGGGTAGCATAGGAAGAAATCCAACAGCTTGGAGCTAATCATAAGGGTCCTCACTCTCCTTTTCAGGTTTTAATAACATCAGATTATTCTTACTTCTTATCAGGCCAAGAAATAAACAGAAATTCCACTCAGCGCAGGCTCACGCTCCACATGCTGGAGTGGGCCAAGGCCCAATCCCACTGCTGCTCAAGGTGCAATAAAATCATTTCTCAGGGCAGAATGATGCTCTTAACTTGGCTTGGTGTGTTCTTGGGTAAATTTGACTGCTTCCCTCAGCATGGGAGTTACCAAATTCCCAGTAACCTCAGCAGCTCCTCACTGCAGCCTCCCTCCCCAGGGAGCAGTGACTGCAAACCCCAAGTCACACAGCCCATGTCTTTTATCCACCTCCATACAGAGCAGCTCTTTCCCACCTCAGCAAAGGAAGTGGAGGAGTTTTGGCGTGCCCAGATCATTCAGTAGCATCCCATGGATCCCAGATTTGTCTCGAAGTACTTAATTGGTGAAATCATGCCACTGCTGTGAGCACCTCACAACCCTCAGCACCAGCCACACAACTACGGATCTACTCAGCAACTCCTCATCACCACAAGCTGCCAAAATCCCCATGCAGATCCTTCTCTGTCACAAACCCCATCCAGCCTAGGACCATCCCATTGCCAGCAGGATGCAGGGCAATGCTTTCCTCACCTCTGTGCTCATCCTCCCTTGCCCTGTTTGGTCAGAGGAGTCCATAAGGCGTTCGTGACACGAAGCAAGGACAGCAGGGAGACACCAGGGCACATTCTGTGCATAGAGGCAGAGGGAGAGGGAATGGAGCTCATTTCCTGGAGAAGGGAACCTTTTGGGGGGCCTCAGAGCAGCCTCTCAATACCTGCAAAGAGGAGGTGGTTGTGAGGGTTGGGCCAAGGTTTGTGCTCAGGTGCAGAATGAGCGAGCCTTGTATCCCATCGCTCCTGGGACACAAAACCAAACCAGAAAGGCTCGGACTGGATAAAGGGAGAATTTTCACCCTGAGGACAGTGGAGCAGTGGGAAGGAGGCCAGAGGGGCTGTGCAACCTCTATTCCTAGGGGTTTCCACCACCAGACTGGACCTGCCTTGAGCAGGTCGGACTAGGGATGTTCTACATTCCCGCAGGCACAAGCACAGGTGGGATGGAGCAGGACTCCTTTCACCACACATGGTCAGCAAAGGTCCCTGTCAGGGCCCTCAGACCTCAACTGCCCCAGCCAGACTCACCTGGGAACCCACCCCAGCAGCACCCCCTGTTCTGGGCGCTCCATGGAGCTCACACCTGCCTGAGCCCACAGAGCTACACTGTCCATGTACCTGTGCCTGGACAGGCCCTGGACTGCACTGTGGGCACTCCTGTCTCCTGCTGCTCCAGCTTCCCAGCTGGATTTCCCAGACAGCAGGAACCTCCTCTGACAACCACTGGACATCACGGGATGCAGCTGCTCCCACCAAGACACAAGGAGGACACTGCTCCCAGCACTGTGGTCACCTTTGGCTCCTGGCTTGTCTTCCACCAGCATGGAACAGCCCCATCCTTCGTTTCCAGCCACAGAAAAGCCGAGGATCCTTGTGGTCTCAGTCACAGGGAGGCCTCAGGTAGACTAAGGCTGTATGTACATCCAGAGGGACACTTGGCATCACTTCCAGGGGGGTCTGGCTTTACAGCCACCTGCTGCCTTGGCATTCTTGAGCACAGGAGATCCAGACACGCTGTTGGACCGACCCCTCACCAGAGGGCCCTGGGGGGCAGCAGGGGTTGTTGGAGGGCTCTGGTTCTTCCACCTTTCTGTGCCGAGGTTGGAAGATAGGTGAATCCTGTCCGGGGGGGCGCTCAGCCGGCTGACAGACTGGGAACGCCCTCTGCCAGGAGCACCCCAGCCTTTGGAGCAAGCATCGCTCCTGGGATGCCTCCAGCCACACAACTTCTCCTTGTGGCCAGGCTCAGATATGGCCGGAGGTGCGGAGGCTGGTGGGTGGACGGCTCGCAGGGGAGTCCCCCTGCAGTGTGGGGAAAGGCCAGGCTGGTTTTTGGGGGCAGGCGGGGGGCTCCAGAGCAGCGAATGGAGCTTGGCTACATCTTCTTTCTTCATCCGCGGAGCTGCCCAGGCAGGACCCTGGGGCTTGGCACCAAACAGGGACTCGTCACAGAAGGACGGAGCGTGGCTTCGGGACCTTGGAGGACGACAAGCGGAGAAACACGTGTTGGTTACAGCGGGGGAGTGATCGACAGCCGACGGGGCAGCCGAGCCCGGGCTGTGGCAGTCGAGGGGCTCCGTAGGGCGCCCCGGGGACACCGACGCGGAGCGAGCCNNNGAGGAGAGGAGAGGAGAGGACCCGACCCGACCCGACCCGACCCGACCCGACCCGAGCGAGGCGTGTCCCTGCACCCCGTGGCGCTGCGCCCGGTACTGGGGCCGCGGTCTCCATGTGCCGGTGTCCATAGTGCTGGTATCCTTAGTGTCAATGTCCCCAGTGCCCGTACTCCTGGTACACGTGTCCCCAATACCCGTGTCCCGGTGTCAATGTCCCCAGTATCCACAGTCACGAGCTCTAGCGTCCCTTCCTGCCATGCCAGCAGTGCAGAGCTGCAGTGACCCTGACACCCATCACCACAGCCGTGTCCCCCACTGTCCCCAGGTCCCTGTGACCCCGCTGCCCGCCTTCCCTACCACCGCCGAGGAGGACGATGGCGCCGATGCTGAGCTGGACACTCAGGCCATGGTGCGTGCCCAGAACCAGAAGAAGAAGAAATCCGGGGGCTTCCAATCCATGGGTGCGTGTGAGGCAGGGCACAACTGTCCCTGGGACAGGGACTGTTCCCTCCTGCCCATGCTTCCTCACTTATCCCTGTTCCCCTAGGCCTCAGCTACCCTGTCTTCAAGGGCATCATGAAGAAGGGCTACAAGGTGCCCACGCCCATCCAGAGGAAGGTGAGCATGGGGAGCGGTGGGTCCCTGCCCCAGGGGGTGGCAGTGGGACAGTGATAATGACGGTGGTGTCCCACAGACCATCCCCGCCATCCTGCGTGGCCGGGATGTGGTGGCCATGGCACGGACGGGCAGTGGGAAGACGGCCTGTTTCCTCATCCCCATGTTCGAGCGGCTGAAGGCGCCCAGCCAGGCCGGGGCACGCGCCCTCATCCTCTCACCCACCCGGGAGCTGGCCCTGCAGACCCTCAAGTTCACCAAGGAGGTACAGGAGGCATGGCATGAGTGGGAACAACGGGGGTAATGGGCTTGGTTTTACATCCCACCAATATCTTTCTTCCTCACCTGCAGCTGGGCAAGTTCACCGGCTTGAAGACAGCCCTGATCCTGGGAGGAGACAAGTAAGCTGTGCTCATGTCCCCTCCAATCCCTGCTTCCCTGAGCCTCCCCAAAACCTGGTGAGGGGCTGAGCTGCCCGGTGCCACCCCAGTGTCTCCCCTCTCTCACAGGATGGAGGACCAGTTTGCTGCCCTGCATGAGAACCCTGACATGTGAGTGGGGCGCAGGGAGGGGACCCAGTGGGGAAATGGCCACCAGCCATCCAGGGACATCACTGGTGTTTAGAGCTGGTGTGCTTGATGGGCATTCTTGGTGTTCCCTTGGAGCAACTTCCTGTGGGACAACAGGGTCTGTATTGTGTCATCTTTGGGTTGGATTTGGGACCTGCTCCCAGGATGGTGTGGGGACACTGTCTCCCCCTCAACCTGGTCCTGTCACCACCTCTGTCCCCACAGAATCATAGCTACCCCTGGGCGCCTGGTGCACGTGGCAGTGGAGATGAAGCTGAAGCTGCACACCGTGGAGTACGTGGTGTTCGACGAGGCTGACAGGTCAGCGGGGCACAGGGGCGTCCCCAGGGCTGGCAGTGTCCCCACATGGGTGAGAGGCCCAGGGAGTGGCAGGAAGGGACTTGCCATATCTTATATCCCCTCCCCTGTAGGCTCTTTGAGATGGGCTTTGCTGAGCAGCTCCAGGAGATCATCGCCCGGCTCCCAGACTGCCACCAGACCGTGCTGTTCTCCGCCACACTGCCCAAGCTGCTCGTCGAGTTTGCCCGGGCTGGTGAGGAGCCTGGGGCAGGTGGCACTGGGGACAGGGACACGGAACAGGCTGATCCCAGCACTGGGAAAGCCAAACTGGATTAATGCTGGGCCAAGTGGGTGTCCCCAGCAGCACATCCCGTGTGTGACCCATGTCCTGTGTGTCACCACAGGCCTCACTGAGCCGATGCTGATCCGCCTGGATGTGGAGTCCAAGCTAAGTGAGCAGCTCAAGGTGAGATGAGCTGGGAGAGTTCAAGACGGGCTTTGTGCCTGCTGCCCCCTGCAAGCCACATGCTCCTGAGGAGGGGACAAGGGTGGCAGTAGTGGCACAGGGCTGAGCACTGCTCTCATGCTGCAGCTGGTGTTCTTCCACGTACGTGGGGATGACAAACCGGCCGTGCTGCTCCACCTGCTCCGCAGCGTGGTGAAGCCCCAGGACCAGACAGTTGTCTTCGTGGCCACCAAGCACCACACGGAGTATCTGAGGGAGGTAAGTGGCATTTGGGGGTGCCCATGTGGGGTCCACAAGTGTGGCAGATCCCTGCTGGAATCTCTCCCTCTGTTTTGCTGGGTTGAAGGAGAAATCCCAGAATATGTGATCACGGAGGTGCTGCATCCATTCACCCCTGAGAGAGAGGAGGGAGCACAGTGGGATTTGGAGGGGTCCAGGTGGTCACTCTGAAGTCTCTGGCCCTGTCTCTCTGCTGCAGGTACATCCATCCAATCTCTTTTTCCCCCTTCCCAGCTGCTGACAATGCAGGGCATCCGCTGCACCCACATCTACAGCTCTCTGGACCAGACCGCCCGCAAGATCAACATTGCCAAGTTCTCCCAGGGCAAGTGCCCAGTGCTGCTGGTCACCGACGTGGCTGCCCGGGGCCTGGACATCCCCATGCTGGACAACGTCATTAACTTCAGCTTCCCCGCCAAGGGCAAGCTGTTCCTGCATCGTGTTGGTGGGTGCCAGTGCCCTCACTGTGTTGTGATATTGAGAGACAGACTGGGGACAAAGCAGTGTCAGTGTCCCTGATGTCCTAGCTGGACTGTGAGGGCTCTTGGGGGCAGGACTGGTACCTTGCCTGGAGGGCTTCCCCTTGCCCCTTCCCTAGCCACCCACAGCCCCTTGCCAGACATAACCCCATGGTAAATGTCATGTGTATAGACTGCCAGGGACACCAGGGAGTCCCTGGGCTGGCTGGGGCCAGGCTGGGCTGGCTGGGTATGGTTTCCCATTCTCCTCTTGTCCTTGGCAGGCCGCGTGGCCCGAGCTGGCCGGAGTGGCACTGCCTACTCGCTGGTGGCTCCCGACGAGATGCCCTACGTGTTCGACCTCCACCTCTTCCTGGGGCGCCCACTCGTCCTCGCCGGAGCCCAGGAGATGCCTGCTGGTGAGGGGTGGCTGTGTGGCCACTGGGGGGTTATTCTTGGCTAGTGCTGGAGTGTGATCTTGTGATGGGCCCTCACACAGTGGGGTGATGGGGACAATGGGATGTTGGGGGCTGTGATACACCCTTTGTGTGGGACATGCTGATTGAACAGTGCCGAGCTCTGTGGAGCTGTCAGCTGTGCTCTGATAAATCCAGGGTGGGTGCTGGGGAGGTGACACAGCGTCCTCTGGGCTGCAGATGCTGGCGGGGTCCTGGGTCGTGTCCCCCAGAGCCTGGTGGATGACGAGGAATGCCTGCTGCTGACGGACCACGAGGGCTCTCTGGAGCTGCGCAGCCTCCGCCGTGTCGCGGACAATGCCCACAAGCAGTACTTGCGCTCCCGGCCCGGCCCCTCACCAGAGTCCATCAAGAGGGCCAAGGACCTGGATGTGTCCCAGCTGGGCATGCACCCCCTCTTCAGTGAGTGCTAAGGGGATGCCAAGGGAGGGGACCCCGTTGCCCTCGCCAGGAATCTGATCTGTGCCCCTCTCCCTGCCTGCCTTCCCCAGGAGCTCGCTTCGAAGATACTGAGCTGCAGAGGCTGAAGTTGGTGGATAGCATCAAAACCTACAAGTCCAAAGCAGTGAGTTGAGACTTGGGATGGGATTGGGATCCCATGTGATCCTAGTGGCTTACTAGGAATCATGCTCCTACCCTGGGGACAGACCATCTTTGAGATCAACGCCACATCCCGGACACCGGCCAGCACCGTGATGCGATCGAAGCGGCGCCATGACCATGCCCTGATTGAGAAGTTCCAGCGTGGGCAGCAGGAGAAGCGGGCAGCAGCACTTAAAGGGCAGGGGCTGTGCCCAGCCCCTCCCGAGCCCCAGGATGGGGAAGGAGAACAGGAAGACCTCCAGGTAATAGGGTCATGGATGCAGGAACTGTTGCAGAGCTGCCTTGCCCTGGTGCTGGCAGCACCAGGGCCCCCAGATTGTGCTGGGGCTTGGGGGCTGGTGCAGAGACTTGAGGGGATGTTGGGGGGATGTGGCTCCTGAACCCCTCCACTGTCCCCATCCAGGACGTGTTCTCCAATGTGGGGGGCCAGAAGCGAAAACGAGGCCGAGGAGGAGAAGAAGATAGTCCCAGGAAAAAGCTGCAGCAGCCAGCACAGCAGGATGAGGACTTCTACATCCCATACCGGCCCAAGGACTTTGAGAGTGAGCGGGGGTAAGTCTGGGTGGGCTCCTGCTGCTGTCCCATCCCAGCCTGTGTGGGGGCTGCTCTGATCACCCCTCTCTGCAGGCTGAGCGTGGGCAGCGAGGGCAGCGCCTTCGAGCAGCAGGCGGCCGGGGCCATGCTGGATCTCATGGGCGATGAGAACCACAACCTCAACAAGAGCAAGCAGCTGCTCAAGTGGTGAGTGGGGTTTGCCCATGGGCTGGAGGGAGAATCAGGGCTGGGGGTGGCACTGTTCAGTCCTACCACCCTTCTGTCTCTTGCAGGGACCGCAAGAAGAAGCGATTTGTGGGGCAGACGGGCCAGGAGGACAAGAAGAAGGTGCGGACAGAGAGCGGGCGCTACATCAGCGGCTCCTACAAGAACAACCTGTATCCTGCCATGGGCACTGCTGCCTGCCTGGGCTGGGCGCTGTGGAAGCAGGGCTGGACCCACGTGTCAGGGCTCCATCCCCTACCAAGGCAGCCGCCAGGGGAGGGAGCACAGTCAGACAACCTCAGCACAGGGTCATGTGAGGAGTCACCACATGTTCCCTTAACTCGCCTGTCCCAGCTATGAGAAGTGGAAGCAGAAGTACAAGGTTGACGAGCGGGATGAGGATGAGGAAGGGCCACGCAGCAGGGAGCAGTTCAGAGGGAAGCACAGGCGTGGGCACGGTGAGTACCTGAAGCAAGCCCTGCGCTGTTCCCCTCAGCCTGGCTCTGTCCCCTGCCCTGAGCACAGCTGTGTCCCCGTGCAGGGCCCACGCAACCCCCGGCACAGGGCAGGGTGCGCTCGGAGCTGAAGAACAAGCAGCAGATCCTGAAGCAGCGCAAGAAGGCGGCCAAGCAGCGCTTCCTGCAGAGCGGGGGCCTGAAGCGCCTCAAGGCCCGGAACCGGCAGCGGGTGCAGGAGCTGCGGCAAATGGCCTTCGGGCGCCGCACGGGAGCTGCCAAGAAGGGCAAGCTGAGGAAGAGGATGTAGGGGACACGTGCCCTATGCCTGGGCTGGGAGCTGGGGAAGGGGACAGTAAATATTGGCTGGTTTTGAATCCCAGCTCCTCTCTGTCCTTTTTTTCCAAGAATCGTGCCTGGGGTAATTCTTTGCTTAGAGACACAAGAACAAGCAGGTGCTGTGACTGCACTGCTAGATATATTTTGATGTGAAACACCTTCAGAGATGCCAACAGTAGCTCCCTCCTCCTCCTCTCCCTGCCTGGGGTGGTCTGTGCAGGAGGGAACTTTGGGAGTGCCCTGGCTCTGCCTGGGTGTGATGCCACCCCAGTGTGCCTGTGCCACTGCCATCCATGTTGCCTCTTGACATGGGGTTTCTAGACTTGCAGGGAATTACATCTATCCCCTGGGGTCCTGTGGCTCCATGCTGGCCCTGGCAGCCTCTCCCCAGCACCAGGAGCAGGCAGGTGTCCCCAAGGGCTATTCCTGGCCCTGAAGCAGCCTGGCACCCTTGGGGTGCTGTGGGTGTGTGCCAGTGGCACAGATGTCAGCCAGTCCCTGCATGCAGAGCAGCACCTGTGGAGATGAAGATGCCACAGCAATCCAGGCATGTAAATGTCCCTGTGTGTCCCCAGCCGCACTGCCTCGCAGAGAGGGTTGTGCTGACCATGTCCAGCTGAGCCTTCGTGTCCTCCTGGGCTCTGTCCATGGGGATCCTGAGCTGTTCAGTGGTTTGCTGGAAGAGGTTCAGCACAGCCAGCTTGATCTGCCCCAGCAGCAGGGTCTTCTGGAGGGCTGTGCTCTGGATATGGGTCCAGCAGGACTCCTGGGGGAACAGAGTGAGCCCCTGGCCACTGCCCTGTGTCCTGCATCCTCCAGGCCAGGCCAGGGGGACCCAGGAGTCCTGGCTTTGTGTTTTCCCCATGCAGAGATGGTGCTTTTGGGGCACGTGGAGATCCTCAGCCCAGAGGGTGCAGCCCAACTTGGCACCTCCACCACACCAGGCATCTCCCTTGTGCAGCACACCTGGGGTCTGTACTGCTGCCCCTCTGCCTGGGAGGTCCTTGGGCACCCCACATCCCCCTTTACCCACTGGAGCACATCTTGGTGGGCAGCCTCCAGGCGTGCGTGGAGCCGGGCCAGCTCGGCCCTGGTGCCCAGGAGCTGGGCGCTGGTGTCCTGACGGTACCGCTGGAGCTGTGCCCTGCCCTGGGCCAGCAGCTCCTGCCTGGCTTCTGCCTCCCGTGCCAGGGCTGCCCGCACCCCCGCCAGCACCCCGAACTGCACCAGCATGGCCGGCACGTCCTGGAACTGGGCGNCTGTGGACGGCGTCGCGGTGCTGCTCTTGCCTCCGGGCCAGCTGCTGCCGGCGCTGCGCCAGGCGCTGCATTCGCTGCTGAAACTCCTGTGGGATTGCAGGGTGCCGAGAGCATCGGCCCACGCTTGTGCAGCCCAGGGTGCTGGCCCGTGGATAGCCGGGGACAGCCGCCCTGTCCCCATGGCGCACCTGCAGCGCCCGGGGAGGGGACGCTCGGGGGGCTGGGGCCGCCCTCACCTGCCGCTGGGTCTGCAGCTCCCGCTCCACCTCCGCCACCTCCCGCCTCTTCAGGAGCACACGAGTGGATGGCAGGAGCGTGGCGGGGTCCCGCGCTGGCACCGTCCTGCCACGGGCTGCGTGCAGCTCGGCTGGGCTGCGGAGGAAAAGCCTGGGCAGAGCATTTGCCGCCGCGGCACGGGCAGGGCTCCCACGGGCCACCGCTGCCCCCAGGGCTCAGCGCGGGGAGCCTGGCCCGCTGCCCCGTGTGTGCAGGGATTGTCAGGAGCCACACAGGGTTAGCCCTGCCTGCATTCACGTTCGTGCCCACCCTCGTTCCTGCCCCTCCCTCCCACTTCAGCCTCNAACTGCACCAGCATGGCCGCCACGTCCTGGAGCTGGGCGATGGGAGGCGGCTGAGAGGCCTCAGGGCTGGAGGGATGACCCATCCAAGGGGCTTGGGGACACGCAGGGTGGCGCCGCAGGACCCCACGCTCACCTGCCCCATCCTGGCCAGCACGTCCTGCAGGTAGTCCCCGAAGGGCCGGAGGCCCCGCAGGCGCCGGGCCAGGCGCTCCCTGTGCCGCAGCAGCTGCTCCAGCTCCCGCTGCAGCCGGGCGGCCTCAGCCCGCTCC
>WBMY01005226.1:720770-747918 GCA_013397315.1 Donacobius atricapilla
GCCCCTCCCTTGCCGCTGGTTCTGCACCTCCCGCTCCACCTCCGCCACCTCCCGCCTCTTCAGGAGCACACGAGTGGATGGCAGGAGCGTGGCGGGGTCCCGCGCTGGCACCGTCCTGCCACGGGCTGCGTGCAGCTCGGCTGGGCTGCGGAGGAAAAGCCTGGGCAGAGCATTTGCCGCCGCGGCACGGGCAGGGCTCCCACGGGCCACCGCTGCCCCCAGGGCTCAGCGCGGGGAGCCTGGCCCGCTGCCCCGTGTGTGCAGGGATTGTCAGGAGCCACACAGGGTTAGCCCTGCCTGCATTCACGTTCGTGCCCACCCTCGTTCCTGCCCCTCCCTCCCACTTCAGCCTCCCCCACTTGGAGACCCCCAGCACCAGTGCTGTTCCCCAGGGAAGGAAAGACAAGTCACACCACAATAACTTTCTTGTTAGAACCCGGGGAATCCCCCTGCCTCCCCGCCAGCCCATAGCTGCAGTGTCTTCTCCTCCCTGGGAGCCTCAGTTGGGGACACTGCGACCACACAGTGACACTCAGAAATGGGAACACAAACCGAGATCACGGGGCACACAGGATATGCTGGCCTGGCTGTCAACCCTTTGGTCACTTGCCGGGGGGAGGGCACAGGGGTCTCACTCACAGCAGCCGCAGCTTGTCCCGGAAAGCCACTCGCAACCGCTCCTCCAGCTCCGAGTCCATCTCAGCCGGTGCCTCCTCCTCGCCCAGGGGCCCGCGGAGGAGCTGGGACCGGGACAGCCACGGTGGTGGCAGCACAAAAGAGTTGCCAGGGGCAGCCAGAGGCTCCCGCAGCTCCCTGGGATTTTCCTGGCTTGGCTCCGAGCGCCGCTGCGAGGGCGCGGTGCTGGGCAGAGAGAATGCACCAGGGCTGCTTGCAGGGAGGCTCCACTCTCAGCCCTCAAACCATCCCAATCCTTCCAGCCACACTCTGTTCCCTCCAGCCCTCAAACCCCGCTCCAGCCCCTCAGAACCCTCCATTCAGGCTCCATGGCCCTTCAGAGGCCATGCACAGCTGGACCCCAACCACCATCCCCTCCCTATCCCCCTCGGCCTGCTCTATCTCACACTGCTCTGACTCCCCAGGGATGGCTCAGACCCCCCGATTTCACCCACTGCGCAGACCCTGCCTCTCTCTGCGTGTCCCAGGAGTGCCTCCCTGCCACTGCATGAGCCATCAGATCCCCTGAGGTCCCCCATGTGCTCTCAGGTCCCTTTTATCCCCTCATATGTGTGCCCATGTCCCCATTACCCTACACCCACACTTGACAAGGAACAGACTAACTCCTGACTTGGACATAAAGCAACACTGCAGAAGGAATAGGCAAAAAATATTTATAATACAAACAATTCAGCCTCCCCATAGTCAGCATCACCCATATCCTGCTCAGACACCCTTTGTTTCTTCTCTTGCCCTAGGACCACTGTGGCCCTGTGGTGACTTTCTTCATCCCAGAGCTGCTCATGGGGACTGAGCCAGAATCCCACACAGGAATTTGAGTCCATCACGGGCATCAAAGTGAGGGGATGTTCCCATGCTCTGCCTGTGCTGGGTGTTGCCTTGTCTTAGGGACACCCAAGAGAAGGAAAATGGAAGAGGAGAGAAGAAATGGAGAAACACGGATGGGGAAGGACGGAGTGAAACTGTGGAAGGGGCAGGTGCAGAAAGAGGGAAGGCTCTCCCTGAAGTATCCTGGGACAGGACACTGACAGCCTGTGCTCAGCCACACACAATGAGGGCCTGCTTGATGCTGGATTCCAGCTGGAGCTCCATGTGCTTCCTCAAGGAGGGATAGAAGCTATGAGCCTCGTGTCTCTTCTCTCACTTCCTCTGGAGAGACCCCACCATGGAGCTCGTCATCATCACCTACACAGGGCACAGAACAGCAGCATCTCAGCTACAACAGCCATCAAGAATTCCTCCCTCCCTGGCAGCTGCTCTGGGAAGATGCAGAGCTCAGCAGGGAGCAGGTGGCTCCTCACCTTCCATGAGGTGGTTCAGGTGAGCAGCCTGGGCCCAGCTCCCACCGACCAGCGCCATGGCCTCGTGCTCGGTGCAGCTGCGCAGGGCCTCCATGGACCCCTTCCCCTCCTCGTCATCTTCAGAGTCCACCAGCACCAAGACATCCCCTGAGCCTGCATTCCTGGGAACAGCAGAGTAAGATGGATGAAAGGCTGAGGAGAGCTTCTTCCCTGCTCTACAGGAAGGCTGAGTAGGGATCCCATGAGGGACTGGGCTGAGGAATGTCAACTCACCTGAATGCAGCACCTGAACGGGAGAGAAGAGAGAAGACAGCATTAGAAACTGCCCCTCTGGGAGTGCTACTGGTTTTACTGGGCTGGACAACCCCCGCCAATCCTGTCCCCACGTCTGTGCCTCCCCAGACAGTCCCTGGCAGTCCCATGCAGAGGCACAGACCTGCCTAGACAACCCTGACTGACTCCAGCACATGGGGAGGGAAAAGTGGGTTAGGGATAAAGCCGGGGAAGGAGGAACCAATCCCTACCTCTGAGGCACAGGAGGGGATTGTAGTACAACACAACCCCGGTGACGGTGAGAACAGCCAGGATGGACAGCACCACCACAGCACCCACGACCCCAACGATGTTCACTGGCTCTGTGGAGAAGGGACACAGATGGATGAGGAATTCTCAGCACATGCCAAAGAGCAGGTGTGCTGTGTCCCCAGGCCCTCCTGCCACAGCCCCACTCACGCTTCACCGTGAGGCAGACAAAGAGCTCCCTGAGCCCCACGGGGTTCTGGGCCTTGCAGATGTAGCAGCCGCCGTCAGTGCCCTGGGAGCAGTTCTGGATGGTGAGCCGGGACACGTTGCCCTCCTGGGCGATGAGGAACCTCCCCCCAGGCTGGATCTCCACCTCGGGCTGTGTGATGTCCCGCAGCCAGCTGAGCCGAGCTGCTGGGGTGCTCTCGGTCACCCGGCAGGTCAGGGTCACATTGTCACCCACAAAGCAGGTCTGAGGGGGGTCAGATTCTAAGGAAGGGCGTTCTGAACAGCCCCGGGGGAAAAGAAAACAAAAACAGGAGGAAGGAACGGAGGCAATTAACGTAACGAGCAATCGAGCTTCTGGCTGATTAATAATCATTAACAGAAGGGAGGCAGGCAGGAGTCTGGGAGCTGAGCCCTATGGGTTTGGCATCTGGCTCACTCAGGAGTTTCCCAAGGAGTGCCCTGAGCAGCTTTTATGCTGCTCAGTCCCTTCTGATACCTGTCTTCCCAGGAAGGAAAAACACCCTCAGGGATAAATGGTCTGAGGGTAGCCAGCAGGTAGATGGCAGAGAGGAGAAGAGCGGCCCAGACATTATTTTCCTTGGGATCAGCAGAGCTCTTGTGAAGCCTTGACAACCCTTGGAGGATAAATACAGCCCAGATTTTCATCAGCCACTCAGATCCCCGAGATGCCTGAAGGGCACACACAACCCTTAAACCCAACCTTACCAAACCTCATCTCAAGCTGCCAACAGTCCCCAGACCACCTCTCACTTTCACACAGATGCGTGGAAGCTTTCCACAGGTGAAAACACTGCAGGGGTGAAATTTGTTGGCCCCTGAAGATGGGCCCAAAACACAGCTCACCTACAACTCTGCCATGATGGATCTCAGCTGCAGGACGTCTGTGCCTCATGCTCCACATGTGCCCTGCCATGCTACCTCCTGGCTTCCCTGACCTCCTCAGTGCTCTGGAGAGCAGGAAATGACCAGGGTACCCACCTGCCCCATGTACACCAGCTTCATTAACAGTTAATAAGGCAGCAAATCCACTCACTTATCTCCACAGTGCAGGCAGGCTGGTCCTGCTTCACCACGTGGCTACCCACACACTTGAAGACCTTTCGGTGGGAGAGGTGGGAGCTGTTCAGTGTCTCCACGTGGGTGTCCGAGGAGCTGGTGGAGCTGATGACCCAGCTGGAGTTCTCCAAATCCTGCCCCTCTTCTCTCCAGTGCAGGGTGGGGTGGGGGTACCCCCCGGGCCAGCTGCAGAACAGTTGCAGCATCAGCCCCGACGAGGAGGTCTCAGCCCAGCACTTTGGGGTTGCCTGTGGTGGATCTATCAGCAAGGACAGCATGTGGTCAGAAACACTTGCAGGACTGGAATTCATTTGTCATTATTCCCCTTGAAAAAATCTTTCCTGTTTCCCTGCAAGTCTTGCTCCCTGACCTGCATCCCACAGCCCCAGGCATGCACAGCTGTAAGTGACAGCCAGCAGGGACCAGGAGGGGCTGTCACAGTCCCCACAGCCAAGCCTTGAGGGAGGGAAAAAATTATTGCCACAGCTTTATCCAATGGAAATGAGATAAACACAGTGGGAGAAAGAAATCCCACTGCCCTGGTCCTCATGGCACAGCTGAGGGACACTGAGTCATAACTTGAGAACAAGGCACAGTCTTTGCTCTCTCCCAGCTGCTCCTTCCACACGTGCCGATTTAACAGCCAGAGGGATTCTGGACTCTGATCCAGGCAGAATTAACAGGCTGCACCCCTGTGTGTGCCTAATGCAGTACTGAACAAGACCCCACCAAGAGATCAAACCAAAGCAAGCCCCACACCAGAGGTGTCAGAGGGATGTCTGAGGCTTATTTTGGGGAGCATTTACTCAGGGGACTTTGAAATTAATACTTTAATTAATTTAATTACTTGAATTAATAAAAAAAAATCATGGCAAACCCTCATGTGAGCTGAAAGAACACACCTTCCTGGGGCTTGGCTCTTCAGGAACTTGCACACACACCTCAGGTGATCTTTGAAACCACCCAGGTCTGGCAAGAAAGTTCTCTGCAACTCTCCCTGTGTTCCAGCTCTGAGGAGGATCAAACTGCTCCCAAACCTTGGCTGTGGTTAATAGGGCATCCTGTCAGCCTGAATCAGCAGAAACTGCTTGATGTCAATGGGACACAGCCCTTCCAGGATGTCCAGGTGGACACAGCCCCTCCAGGATGCCCAGCCAGAGCTGCATTTTCTGTGCTGACCTCAGGAAGAGTCTCCTGAAGCTGTCAGCTTTACATCCTGAACTCCCAGGCTCTCCCAGCACAATTCTGTTTAAAGAAATCTGCTCCCACAAAGTTAACAAACCAAAAGCCTAAAAATCTCCACCCTCCCAACCTCACAAAACACCAGCAAAAAGGACCTGCTGTGGTTTGACCCACAGAAGAGCCAACAGTGCTTGCATCAACCCACACACAGATGTGCCAAGGAATCCCTGGAGGTGCGGAACTGCACGTCTCCTTCACAGGTGCTTCCCATGCAAAACAAACACAGAATCACAGCCCAAGGCAGGGCTGCACCTTTGTCCTGTCACTAGAATGTTTACTCTACTGCTTATGGGGTTTTCAAAGTGCAGTTTTAAACAAAAAGAGAACTTTTTGGTACCACCCATGGTATGGGTTGAAGACTTGTCAGCTGGTTATTCCCACACAAAACCTCTACATTCCTGGGAGGCTCTTCAACAGCAGTGCCAAGTCTGTGTCCAAAATTTGCTCCAGCCCAGGATAAGATGTTCCACCAACAGGGATTCTGAAAAAATGGGATCCTGCTACAGGTCAAACTTCTAACTTTTGCTGATGCTCCTCCTGCTGACCTGAAGCATTTCTTTCTCACCTATCAAAGGGTATGCTCACATCACCTTTGTCATACTTGGAAATTAGTTGACACAATTAATTCCAGGCTAATAAATGAAGTTCAGACTTGGCACCCCATAAATACATTCTGCTCCCAGGTGTTCTGCCCCAGTGCTACAGATCTGGGGCTCCCCACTCCTCAGCCCAGTGCCTACACATCTACTCCCTGAAGCAGCCTGGGGTTCAATCCTTCCACACTCCATCTGCACGTTCCTTGCTGCAGGAAGAGAATTTTTATTCCTGTAAACTTTCAAGAGGTCAATCTGTACAAAACAGGTGCAGTGTTTACACACAGGTAGAAGGAAGGAACACCCTGAAGGCAAACAGGTCTCATACATGGGAAGAGCACCAAGAAAGGAAGGGCCAAGGGAGTACAGAGGGTCAAAATAAGAAAAGCAGTGGATTTTCCCGCTTCTCAATCCTGAAGGGACTAAGAGCAGCACCGGGCACAGGACCTGTGCTCCCTGCTAATCTGGAGGGGGCTGTTCCCATGGAATACATGAGGCATCGGGGCAAAATAATGGTTCCCTGGCAGAAGCAGGAAGGATTAATTGGCTTGAGTGCTTTCCAGCATGAACTTCAACCTGTGCTCTGAACATTGCTAAGGGAATGAATGGATGAAATAGAGATGGAAAAGGGAGAAGAGCACCAGAAGACACAGAAGGGCTGAAAGAACTGGCCTGTGCTGATAACAGGTACGCTCTCAGGACACTGTGCCCACGTAAACCTGAGGAATTTTGTGCTTCCATCAATGTAAGACTCCTCACCTGGGAAGAGTTCTCCCACTAAAAGGACAGCACCGAGGAATGGCAAAGCACATCTATCCCAAACAAGGGAAAGCAGACAGCAAGCAGCAGCCCCTACCCCAACGTTTTTGGAGACTCAAGTCAGCCAGATTCTGAGGCAGAGGATCCCCCTGGAATAGCTACAAGGAATGGAAGAAGTGCCCAAACACTCATTTATCACCAGCAATGAAGAAGAGACACAGCAAAGAGTTGAGAGCTGGCATTTCCCCTGCATATGCCAGATCTGTGACAGACCATTTGGACACACATTTTGGTGCTTGTGAGCTGAAGTGAGAGAGATTCTGCACGATAAAGCCATTTGCACTTTCTAAACATTATTTTTCCACCAGTGCCAGATGAATTTGGAGATGTAGAAGGCCGGGGGGAGGAAGCTCAGCTGTGAGGATGACTTACTGGCCACCAGGAGCTGCACCCTGTGCTCATGGTCCGTCTTGTTCAGCACTTCCCTGCAGGTGTAGTTGCCCTCGTCCTGCACACGCAGCTCTGTGATGCTCAGGGAGCTGTTGTCCACCAGGGAAAAGCGGATGTCCGGGGGGAAGGAGACCCTCGAGGAGAAGAGAGGTGGGAAGGAGTGCGGATCCCCTTGGAACCAGACCACCTCAGTGGCTTCCTTGGACACATTCCTGCATAGAAGGAGGATGCTTCCTCCCACCTGCCCAAAGACCACTTCATCTGTTCCTGGAAGAGAGACAGGACGGCGTTAGGGATGTAGGGAATGGGGAAAGCCGCCTTCCGCCAGCAAAGACCTGGATATCTGATCTATGTCAGCCCTCTGAGGTGCTTCTTAGGGGACTGCTGAGGGACCTCTGAGGTGACTAAAACCATCCAGCGCAGAGCAGGATCAGGAAAAGGGGCACAGCTCCCTGCTCCCCGCCCCTCAGCCCGAGCTACCTGCGGCCTCCCGGCGCGGCACCAGCCTCCAGACGCAAAGGGCGAGGAAGAGCCGGGCCGGCGGCATCCCGCCGAGGAGCTGCATGGCTCTGTGCCGCCGCCAGAGCACTGCGGAGGCGGTACTGCCCGGCCGCCGCCCCGGCGAGAGGCCTAGGGAGGGCGGGCGTGCCCGGCCGGGGGGACCCGCCCGCCACGGCCCGTGAGGGGCCCGTGATGGGGCCGTCCATCGGGTCCCGCTGCCTCAGAGCCGCCGCTTTGGGCGGCCGCCATCTTGGACCCCCCTCAGCCCCGCCCGCCATCTTGGGGTCACCTCACTCCCCCCTCGGGCACGCGGGGCGGCCCCAGCAGAGCGGGGCCGGCGCTGCCGCCCGGTGCCGCCCGCGGATCGCGGGTGTTGGAACGAGAGAGTGGTGTTCCCTGAGTGGTAAGCGACCCCCCCGTCCAGAGGGCTGCTCTAATCCACCCACTTAGAGACACCCCACAAGCAGCGGAGCGGGAAGAGCAGAGATAAACGGTTATTCCTCTGTGTAACCCCGCAGCAAGGGCCGTAACCACGCAACTATCCTCGGGTTTCTCCAGAACACCTTACACATGGCAGCTTGGAAGCACCAAGGCGTGAAGCAGAGCGCTGAGACCCACAGGGCTGCCCCACCGGCCCCTGGCACATTAATTATTAATTTACCTAATTAGCGGTAAGGGCGACAGTGCTGGCCCAAGTAACCGGAGCTCGGCTGGCACCCCTGGGCTCCGCCTGGGGGCGCCATAGAACTGGCGCGGGGGAGGCCAGCGGTGCGTCTCCACCAATGGGAGCGGAGCATAGCGGCGTCTCCACCAATGGGAGCGGAGCGGGGCGGTGCCTCCGCCAAGGGGCACGGTAGAGGGGGCAGCCCGGAGCCGCCGCCGCCGTCGCAGCCACGAACGTCGCCATGCCGGTGGACCTGGCGAAGTGGGACGGGCCTCTGAGCCTCGCTGAGGTGGAGCAGAAGCCGGCGCACCCGCTGAGGGTCAAGTATGGCTCCGTGGAGATCGACGAGCTGGGCAAGGTGCTCACGCCCACTCAGGTGAGCAGCGCCCTGCCCTGCGCGCGGGGGTTGGCGCGGCAAAATGGCGGGATGCGGTCGGGCCTCTTGCGCTGTCGCAAGCTGTCGCCGGAGCTTCACCGGGTACAGGGGCAGAGAGAGGGGCTGAGCTTTGGGGGCGGCCGTGCCGCAGGAGAGAAGGCCCGTGGCTCTCAGCCAGGGCGAGCTGGCACGAATGGCCTTGAACCCCTCGCTGCTGCCAGCGCAGGTCGTGCTGGCCCTGTGTGCAGGGCAGGTGGATGGCGCTGACAGTGGGGCCGGTGCTAACGCGGTCATCCCTGCAGGTCCAGCATCGCCCCACCAGCATCGAGTGGGACGGCTGCGATCCCCAGAAGCTTTATACCCTGGTTCTCACAGACCCCGATGCGCCCAGTCGGAAGGACCCAAAGTTCAGGTAATGGGGATGGACAGCTCCGTGTCTTGCATGGAGAAAAGGAGCATCTGTCTTGGGCTGAGCAGAGGCTTAAGGAGGAGAACTGTGCTCCGCCTAAGGTGCAGATGTGGGACTGTGGCTTGTCATGGAAATCATGTCCTTGCATCTCTCCTTGAGCCGGGGACAGCATCAGGAGGAGCAGCTGTTCTTATCAAGGGTATTCAAACGTCTGTGTAGCGGGAGCAGCACAGCAGTTACTGTTTGCTCTAATTTAGCACGTCTTTGAGTGGGAATTAGGTCTTTGCTGGCAGCAGAATCTTAAATCTGGGACCAGCTCACCTTCCTCAAGTCAGCCTCAGCAGTGTATGGAGACACTCTCAGAGGTCAGGCTGTGGCTTTCCTGCAGCCATGTGGAGCTGGTTTGGGCAGGCTGTGCATCCCAGCAAAGCAGTGCCTGCTCTGGGACTGGTGCTCTTTGGCTTTGGCAAACCAGGAGTGGCAGCTGTTTGTTTACCCCATTCTGACAGCCTCATGGAAAAGCAGCAGCTTGGAGTGACAAAGGGTCTTCTTATCTGCAGCTCTGCCAGTTTGATTGTTCTTTGCCTTCTCTTTTCAGGGAGTGGCATCACTTCCTGGTGACCAACATGAAAGGCAACAATGTGGGCACTGGGACCGTGATGTCGGATTATGTTGGCTCCGGGCCTCCCAAGGGAACAGGTCGGTACCTGCAGCAGTTCCCACGTGGTGCTGCATGGATCATACCCAGTGCAGAAGGGTGGGGGGGAAGCCTGCAGGAAACTGCCTGTGGAATCAACCCACGTGGGATTGCTGGAGGCTGCACGTAGCCACAGCCAGCGCGAGCAGGGATCAAACCTCTGTAGTGCATCTTCCCTAAGCTGCCCTGAGCTCCATCATCCTTAGCCAGCTGCAGGGGTCACCTGGGAGCACAGGTGGTGACGCTGTCCCTCCCCGCAGGGCTGCACCGCTACGTGTGGCTGGTGTACGAGCAGTCCCAGCAGCTGGCCTGCAACGAGCCCATCCTGTCCAACCGCTCCGGGGACAAGCGCGGCAAGTTCAAGGTGGCCGCCTTCCGCAGCAAGTACGGGCTGGGGGCGCCAGTGGCGGGCACCTGCTACCAGGCCGAGTGGGATGACTACGTGCCCAAGCTCTACGAGCAGCTCTCGGGGAAGTAGGGCCTGGGCCCGAGGGGCACAGCAGCACCCGTGGGTGGGGCCGGGCACGGTGCCGTAGTTCTCTTTTGTTAATGAGTTGAACCCAACTGTCCCGCTCTGACTGCTGCAAATGTCACTGTTGCTGTCCCTGCTCCATGTCCCTGTGTTCAGGCCTGTGCTGGTGCCCATGGTATCCTAGCTAGAGAGCTGCTGATGGGTGTCCCTGGAAGGGCCGCTCCCTCCAAACTGACCTGCTTAAGGGAATCAAAAGCCTTTATGTGAATTAGTGTCAATTCAGGGGGGGGTCTGCTGTTTTGAGATAGCTTGAGGTGGCAGGGGTGTGGGTACACAACCACTTCGGGGCGGGTACTGGCTGTGGAGACTCCTTATTCCAGGAGAGGAGAGGGCAGTTGAAGGGAAACTTCCTCCCCTTTTTTTTTCTTTCCCCCTGGCTACATTTGGCCAGTGCCTCCACATCACCACTACAGTAGTGAAGGTGCAGCTCGAAGGGGAGACAGGAGCTGGCCTAGAGCACTTCCTTCTGTTCTCTGCTGCCACTCAAAGCTGAGACCACTTTGTTTCGTTCAGTCCTGTGGTGACCTGCCCTGTGCTCACAGTGCAATTAAAAACTTCCCAAGGTACTTGGTGTGCTTGGTTGTCTTCTTGGGGGACGAGGGCAGTGCTCAGGGAGCAGTGGGGTGGGTGGTGTGTTCCTGGGATGTGGCTGGACCCTGTGCCCAGGGCTCCTCATTCCTGGGACTCACTGATGCTGGAGGGACACAGCTCAAAGCCATCATCTCTATCTTAAAAACATTCCAGCCTTCAGTTCCTTCACAAGGGATCTCCCCACACACCCAGACCCGTGGAGGCTCCTTCCCTCTGCAGGAGCCCCCACATCACCACAGAAGATCTGACAGCCCAACAGCCAGTCTGGGCATCACCAGCTTTACTGACCTAAAGCTACTTCCCAGCCCGGGTGCAGGTCCCAGGTGGTTCCTGCCTCTCCAGCAGCTTTGCAGTGAGGCCTGGGGGTCTCTCCTAAGTGCCTAGAGCAAAAATGAGCCTTTGGTAGAGAGTGATGGCTATAAAAAGGTAACAAAGGTAAAGCCAATGCAATTCAACTTCATGGAACCAGGAATTCCCCCCTTTTTTCAAGCTGCTCTATCAAAGCTCTGCAATGACATGGTCTGACAAACAGGAAGCAGCAGCATCCCTGTGAAAATTGGGGATTCCAGAACTCAGGTGGGTGGTGCTGCCCCAGGGCAGTTTTATCAGCCCAGCAATTAAACCATTTCAACAGGATCTATGGTTTTCCAGGAAAACAGCCCCAGCTACTCCAGACCAAGGCTCACCAGAGTTAAGTGGAGCAGTGCTCACAAGGCTGATCCATCCTGGGACTGCTTGGGCTGGGAGAAGGACATGAAAAAAATTAAAAATCCATTACCCTAAAAACTTCCACTGTCAGGAAACCTCAGGTTCCTCCAGCCCCAGGCTGAGGGACACCTGTGGAATGTGTCCCCTCCCCGTCCCCGCCTTGCACCTGTGCTGGGCCAGGAGCCACCCCTCCCGCAATGACACAGCCAGGCATCGTGATGAACACTTTTATTTACAAATATAATTAAAAGCTCTGACAGTTATTCATGCTCTTCCCTGGAACCTGAAAAATGTTTTTGTTGTTTTGTTAGTTTTTTTGTCCTTTTTTTGTTGGTTTTTTTTTTAAAGTGCATGCAAAAGAAGTAAAGCCTTTTTTTTCTCTTTTTATTGTAAGAAAATACACAGTTTGAAAGTGTGAATAATGCAATATTTATGACCAAGATCATGGGGTTGGGGGTGGACTTGGGGGAGGAACAAAAAAAAACCAAAACCCCGAAAAACAAATAAAAGAAAAACTGAAAAGGACTGGGATGATCTAACAGACAGTGTTGAGCTCCAGAACGGAACTGGAGAGTGGGGGGTGGCTGGAGCAGGAAGGAAGGGGGGGAAAGAAGTAAAAAAATTTTTGATCAGAGAAACAGTTAAAATACAATATGAAAATAAGTAAAAGCTCTCCTTAAATTCCTTCTATACACAAAATACACGATTTGACAAAGCCCAATTTGTGCTACTGGGATCCTGTGGGCTCATTTAAGTGTATTCACATTCTCTGCGACAGCAGAAAATGATTTATGATACAATCAAGAATATGCCCAGGGGCCAGGGCTCGTCCCTGCTGCCCCTGGCATGGTTCTCCTAAAAATCACCACATCATCGCCCGCCCCTCCCCACCCCCAAAAAAGTAATAATATGTCACCACTGATATGTACAGCACAATTAAGTTTTTTTTTCTGTAAAATGTATCAAATTTTTTTTCAATCTTTAATAAAATTTTTTTTATTATTTAATTATTCCTGATGAATAAATACCAAAAAAATAAAAATAAAATAAAATTATGCAGCAGCTAGTTAAGGTAAGGCTGCGGATTCAGTCTCTCTCCCCCTGGGATCATAGATATCTTTTAATTATTAATAATTTTTTGCTTGTACTTTCATTGATTGGTGGTAAAATGAGTGATTGCTCAGAAGCAACATATATCCACTTGGTGGTTTTTTTTTTATGTTGGATTTTTTTTTCTCCATTAAAATTGTCTCCAAAGTTTTCACTGAAACATTTTTAATCATTGCACAGAGACATCAATACTGTGACATACTATGGAAAAGACTGCCAGGAGCTGTCCTGCACCGGGATGTGACGGGGGAAAGGGGCCCCTGATGGATAAGAATATACAGGCACTGGTCCGACACGATGTCAGTAAGAGACAGAAAGAGAGAGAGCACGCCCGTCAACATGGGGAATGTTGGGTTTGCAAGTTTTATCCTTACTTTGTTTGCTTTTTGTGGTTTTTGTGGTTTTTTTTTTTCTTTTTTAAATGGCAAAGAAATTTAACCTCATCTATAGTCCTCCTTGGGATATTCTAATGTGACCAAATTCCCAAAGCCCATCCGCAGGCTCTCCATGTCAAATGTCTCAATCTCCCGCTCCTGCCTTTCCAACAGAAACTTGATCCTCTCGCTGCGTTCCTTCTGGAGGGCGGCGAGCTCCTCTTCGATCTGCAACGAGCAGAGTCAGCAACCCCCCAGCACAGCTCCACCCTGCCCCGTGCCCCCAAAATCCCCTCTGGAACCTACCTTCTGTTCCAGGTGTGCCCTGCGCAGCGACACCCGCTGCTCCAGCTTCTGGAGTTCTCTTTCGTGCTGTGCTTCTGTCTGCATCTTAATTTTGCTCTGGTACGCGTTGAGCAGCTCCATCTCCTGCTGGAGCTGCAGTCTCAGGGCTTGGCATTCTGCTTCCTGGGCCTCGTCCAGCCGGAGCTGTAAGAGCATTGGGAAAACAACACTCAGGCTCCTGCTGGGAATTCCTCTGCTGCCACACAATTCACACACCACTCTTTCTTCCCAAAGCCACTGGAGTTGGTGGCAGAGGGAGAAAGCAGGAAAGGCTTTCATGAACAGCAGCTTCTCTGCTCACACTGAGGCAGAGCCTCAGAAAATCCAGTCCTAAACCCCAGCACGCGAGGGGAGCAGGGGAAGGACGCGTGTTCCGCAGGACACTTACTCCAAGAGGGGGCTAGTGCCACCTGAGGTGTTGTTTAAACACTTTTTATAATTCAGTGGCTGGAGAAGTCCCTCCAAGGGTGCTACCAGGCCCCAGAGGCCCCTGAGCCCCCTGCACGTACCGCCTGCGAGGCCATCATCTCGTTGATGCTCTGCTCGTACTGCTCGGCCAGGATGGCAAGCTTCCGTGTCTGCTCATCCTTCAGGCTCTTCAGAATTGTCTTGTGCTCACTCTTTGGAGTTACTTCCAGCTGGTGATTCTTCAGTGCTTTGTACTGCTTAGTTTGCACTTTGCATGTGTCCTGGAACTGCTTTTTGATCTGCATTTCCATAGCCTGCCAAGGAAGGAACAATGTGAAGAGCAAGAAGGGCTTTGGGAATAGAAAGGCTGTGATACATCCACATGGGTGGGGTGGTGGGAACCACAGCTCCCCTGGGCGTGCTTCCCACAGGGATTTACCAGCAGCAGCAGCTCAGGCCCTGCTGCAGCCTGGCCAGGAACAGCACCCACTCAGCCCTGCTCAGCCCAGGGCACTTCTATCCTCTGCCCCTGCTTCCTGCAGATCATGCAGCCCATCACATACCTACCAAAACACATTTGCTTTTTCACAGCATCATTCCCCTTCCATGTCCTTCCCACCTCAGCCTCGCACTATGTGGAGGCTGCAGATCTAAGAACTAGCAAGGGTGTGACAGAGTGACAGTAATGTGCCTTCTCTCTGCTGGCCAGTGACCCCAGGGAACAGCTGGAGCTGTCAGGGGAGTTGAGGTTGGATATCAGGAAAGGTTCTTCCCCCAGAGGGTGCTGGGCACTGCCCAGGCTCCCCAGGGAATGGGCACAGCCCTGAGGCTGCCAGAGCTCCAGGGGCTTTTGGGCACCTCTCCCAGGGGCAGGGTGGGGTTGTTGGGTGTCTGTTCAGGGCTGGGATTTGGACTCCATGATCCCTGTGGGGCCCTTCCAACTCAGGATGTTCTGTGGTTCTGAGACACTGGGAGGAGGAACATGCCTCTCCCACAGAGAGCAGCTCAGAGGTGCATAGCCACACTGGGGTGTGCACAGAGCTCAGCACACACTTGGGGTGCTCTGTGTTCTCTCTGGACTCTGAAGGCACCACCAACCACCTCTCCTCATCATTCTGAGCTGACACCAGTGAGGGCCTGTACCACACACAGCTTGTCAGGAACAAGTTCTGTAACACTTTGCTTAGGACTGGACTATTTTACCCAACATCTTCAGTTGGGTACAGCAGTTTAACAGCCTTTTGTGAGCTCTGGGCTATCTCAGCCCACAACTTCCCTTATGCAAAGGGAGGGGATGCAAGGGAGAGCACAGGGTGTGGAGAGCACGGGTGCTGCATGGAAGAGGCACAGACAGGAGGACAGAGGCTGGAGGAGGAGGAATGAAAGCTTGCAGCACCTTCAGGTTCTTTGGTTGCTGCCGGAGCTCCATGAAATGCTTCCTATGCAGCTCCCGCTCGCGCCGCTTGTTGTATTCCAGCTGGTTCTCGAGCTCAGTCTGGTGCTGCAGCCGGATGAGGTCCATGCGCAGCTTCTGCAGCGTGTGCAGCTGCCGGTACTCCAGCTCCCGCGTGGACTCGTCGTGCCGGATCAGCATCGCGTGCTCCATCTCCTTCTGCGTCCGCTTCTTGTTCAGCTCCTGCGCACACACACACAGCTGAGCGCGGAATCCCGGCCGGAGGGGTCCAGCTCACGAGGCTGAGGGTCCTGCTCACTGCTCCGCACAACAGCAGGGACTTCACGTGTCACAGGGAAACAAACCCAGCACCATAGGGACGCTAAGAGTGACCACCTAGTGACCATCCATGCATCCCTCCATCCATCCCCTGCTCCTCTGGCAGCTCTGGGATGGCCCCAGGAGTCCCCAGCAGGTGGCAGCAGGACCCCACACAAGTCCTCCTCTTTGCCTGCAGAAACTCGCAGCAGCTTTCAATGAACACAACCCAGGGTGCTCAGGGCTGGGGTGACAGAACTGGGGCTCTTGTCTGGTTTAAATTCCCCTGTGCCCCTGGTGGGTACTGGGAATGAACTCCCCGCACTCTCCCCACATGCACTAGAGTGGCCAGTCAGAGATCAACGGCTCTAACACCATCTCGGGTGAGAAAATGAATTGTCCAGGTGGGATTTGCCCAAGGTACAGCACGCTCTTAAAATGAGGCTGGAGCCGAGGCTCAGAGGGTTTTGCAGTGTCCACCAAGAGCTCCTGCACAGGGTATCCACACTCCAGGAAAACCTTCCTCAAGCTACAAGCCCAGGAAAGGGAAGACACCAGTTCCCTTCCTGATTACTGCAAATATTAGTGTCTCAAGGAGTCAGCCACATCCTGAGCAGCACGGAGCTGACTCCACCTGCACCCCTTCACAGACAGTGCTGGTGCATCCCTGATCCAGGCTCAGCTTACAGCCTCAGCGCTGGGCTCTGTGCTGCAGCAGCCAGGCACAGCAGGGCTGCCCCACCCCACACCGTGCCCAGCACGCGAGAGCCCAGAGCCACCTCTGCCTAACGAGTTTCTGCAGCAGAAGCAACAAAATGTAATTATTCTGAGCTGCTGCTCACATGTGGTAAATCCTGTTCTAACTCTCAATAGGAACACCTTCAACAGGGCAAACTTGAGCCCCTATGGCTGCTACACCTGGGACAGCTTTGAGCTGGGAGGATGGGGGAAGAGACAGGGCCCGGGCTTCCCTCTGCCCTCTTGGCCCTAAGGGTGTAGCATGTGTTGACATGTAAGCAAAACTTGACCCCTGACAGCCAAGATTAAAAATTGCACGTGCTGGTGTGCCAAAATGACTTCCCGTTTAGCACAAAGGCAGGTGGGGCACTGACCCGGCAGGGAGCTGTGGGCACATGTGCCTTCATCCCAGGATAGCTCAGCAGCCTCTCCCAAGCCCATTCCACACCTGATTTCAGTTCACACAGCATAAACACACACAGTCATTTTACTTCCCTCAAACACTTTCCCATTTTCACAAAACAACATCTGTAGTTAGTTAAAATATTGAAAACACATTTTGAAAGTGTTATTTACTTCAGGTGATCAAAGTAGTTAGTACTGGCACACTTGAATTAGCAGGGATGTAATTTTCAGGGAATAACAACTCAGATCATTCTGAAAATTAGGTCTCTCAGAGCTTAAATGCAGGAGGCCAGAGGTGTGGTCCTGGTTAAATGCCATGCTAGGTAACAACTCTGCTCTTAGCCCTGCCACAGAGCTGACATACTGCGATAAGGGTGCTCAAATTCGAATTTTTGGAGTCAATTGTTTTCAGGGTGCCTGGGTTGATATATCTGGATGTCAGCAAAGCAGCTGAGCAGCCCTGGGCACATCTGGACCCAAGGGTAGCAAAGCTCTGAACAAGTACAAAATATACTGGAAAACCTGAGAGTAGCAGACCAAGCACAAATGGAAATTTTTAACCACTCCTCACTCAGCTGTCACTAAAACACTCTCTCATCTGACAGTCTTTACCCAAAAATAACATCAATGAAGAATTCAGATACTACAGTGATGGCCACAGGAACCAAGTGGAAACTCTCTCCAAAGTGGTGTTTGACCACAGGATGCCTTGAGGGAAGGGGCAAAAACCAACGAGGGGAAGCAGGATGTGAAAAGCTGCTCCTTGACAACCCATATGCCCATCCCACAGCTCTCCCTGGCCTTCCCCACAGCCGAAACTGGGGCAGGACCCCCAAACCCAACACTCAGGAGCTGGGATGAGGCATCAGGCCCAGGGAAGGGGCCCACAGGGTATTTCTGTCTGCAGTCAACACTGCCATCCCTCAACTGATCAAAGCAGCCACAGCTGCATGGAAAACCATTTCCTGAAACTTTTTTTCTTACACCTTTCTCAGTTCTATTTAGCAACTAGAAACATGAAGACCTAACTTCAGCCAAGATATGAAGCTAAAGCAGTAAAATAAAAGCTGGGAGAGGAAGTGAGGAGTGCCATACTTCCCGAATGTTCTGCTGCTCCATCTCGTGCCTCTTGATCATCGTTTTTCTCTTGAAGAAACGGCAGTTTTTGTCATAGTAGAGTCTCTGCTGGCTGAGAAGCTGGGCCTCCTCTTCAGCCTGTGTGTGCTGCAGGTTCTCTTTGTGTTTGGATATCCTTTCTTGCTTCTCTTTCTTGGGTGTGCTGTGGTCCTCGTTCATTTCCTGCAGGGTCAAAACAAGGCTTCCCTTAGCATCACAGTTACACAGGACTTGGGGGACCTTCCTGGCTCCTCCTCAGTCATTCAGTTCATGAAAGGACACCAAAATCCTACTACAAAACCAAGAGAACCAGACCTATCATCTGGCCATGCTCCGCCCTGCTGCCCCTGTGCCAGGACCCACAAGAGTAGGAGGAAAAGTGGCCATGGAGCTCCTTGATAAGCATTTTATCACTTTTACCTTAACAGCAAATTATTTTTGCAATTTGGTGGAGAAAAAAATAATGCATTTTGGCACAGATATGCTACATATGAAGTTACTTCTCTTCCTAATTTATGTAAGTGATCACAGGGCTTTTAGTCAAGGGACACTGAATGGCTGTTCTGATTACTTGAAAAAAAAACAGATGAGGAAAAAGGGGAAGAACTCTCTGTGAAGTTCCATTTTCCCTCATCACCCTTAGTTTCAAAGGTTCGGCTCTACAGCAAATTATGAAGGCACCTGTAAGCACCCTCATAAATTGTTCTGGAAATGCTGCCAGATGCTCCCAGTTCCTGCAAATTTACTTGCTGAGAATCCAAATTTGCTTCCAAGCCTGACAGTATCCCTTAAACCTCGGGGCTGGCCCAGGTTTATCAAAACGGATGACTGGTTCGTGTTCATTCCACATCCCTTCAGCCCCAAAAATAAGGGTTTCTTACCTCTTTAATCTTTTCCTTGCAAAGCTTGTATTGTTTCTTCTGACTTTCTAAAAAGGTCGCCAGGTCTTTCTTTTGCTGAGCCAAAATCTGTTGCTGGAATTTCTTTTCATCTGCTGCAGCTGCCTTTGCCTGCAATGTCCAGAGAGGAGAAAAAATAACAATTAAAAAAAAAGGTGAGTGAGCAGGTGCAGAATCCAGCACAAATCAGCATTGTGGTTTTTGTTCAGTCATTTTGGTGACTGTGCTAGACAAAGCCATGAGCACTCAGCCACAGGAAAGCTGCTGGCACAGAAAGTAAGTCTGAGGGCTTCCTTGTGCTTCTTTATCTCCCCACCAAGACCACTCCAGAGAGCACAACCTTACCAGTTTATCATGTGGATTAACGTGCTGATTTTTAGACTGAGTGACAGCTTTGTTAGCCTCTCAGCCAAGGCAAAGCTCTCACCAAGGTCCCCAGAGCCCCTTTTATGCAGCTGTGGCGCTGGTGGATGCCAACAGTGCCCGTCAGCCAGAAAGGTGACTCGAGGCTGCTTCACCACGGAGCACAATGTCACAGAATCACCAGGTTGGAAGAGACCTTCAAGATCATTGAGTCCAACCCATGCCCTAACACCTCAACTAAACCATGGCACCAAGTGCCACATCAAGTAATTTTTTAAACACACTGAGGGATGGTGACTCCATCACCTCCCTGGGCAGACCATTCCCGTACTTTATCATCCTTTCTGTAAAAAAACTTTTTCCTAACATCCAACCTAAATTCTTCCCTTGGCACAGGTCAAGACCGTGTCCTCTTGTCCTGCACCTCAGCCCATGGGTTTGAGCAGCAACTTCCACAAGTCCCCCTTAGAGACCTGGGTTCTCCGGCCCCTCAGATCCTCAGGGACAGCTCCCTGCACTCACCTCCTTCTCCATCACAGCCACTTGCTTCTTGGCCAGCTTCTCCAGCTCGATGGACGAGTTGTTGGCATGTGTCTCCACCTCCTTCTGCAGCTTGAGGCGGTGCTCGTCCATCTCGGCCTTCAACTTGTTCTCCAGGGCGATCAGCTGCTTCTGGTGCTGGCGCCGCATCCGCTTATATCCTGACATCTGTTCCCGCAGCTCGTTCTCCTGCTCATGCTCATGGATCTGTCTTGTAACCTGGGGTCAGGGACAGGCAACAAGTGCTCCATGGCCTTGCTTCCCACACAAGCCATGCTGGCTGCCCACTGGAACCCAGGCCCTGCTCTGCTGCACTCTCAGGAATCAACAGGTTTCAGAGATGCTGCTGTTCAAGTTCACAGAGCCACAAGGTTTCTCTCTCCTAACTTTTAGCTCCCATCTTTTCCTGAGACTTTTATGTGTTTTCAGTAACGCAGGAGAAAATGCCATATTAAAAATAAAGGAAGGGACTGGTTACTTATCACTCCAGGACACACTGGAGCAGATCTGGAAACAAAGGTGGCTGATGGACAACGTTTTTCAGACACAGGGGACAACCTTATTCAGACACAGCACTCAGATCCTGAGGGTAGCTTGGACTCCCAAGATGCAGCCAGAACCCGCCCCCCCAAGCCACCTGTTCTTTCCTTCCTCCTCAAGTCACCCCCATGGCAATTCAATCCCTCAACATCTATTTTCTGCTACGAGGAACCTCTTTCAAAATGTCCCCTTAAAATTCAAGATGATGGCAGACTGAGCTCATTCCTTCTCAGAATTGAAAGTTTTCTAACAAGGGAACACTGTTCTGGAACTGTGTGCTCTTAACAAGATTGATCAGATGGTCTAAGCAGATTTTAAATCCTGCTCAGCTGAAACAAACTCACAAGTTCCACATTCATTTCCATGCCCAAGTGTATCCATGTGAAAGGAAGAAAAAAAAAAACCAACAGGCTGTGCCAAAAATGTTCAGAAGAAAATGCAAATGGTGATGCTTCCATGTCAAAAGAAGTAAAGTGTCCAAGACTGGTTTTTATTTTTTTAAAGAGAGTCTCAGGAACTTCACTTATGAAGATCTGCTTATCATTTTTATATGACCTGAAAACCAAAAACTTGTGTGTGTGAAGCTGCAGCTCCTGATTCTGTGCAAGGGGACCTTTGCTTTCACACTTAAGTGTGAAGAGCTCAAGTCCTTTGAAGGTGATCACTGAAGCTTTATGAACCAAGAGCCCCTCCTGCAGCCTGCAAGAGCCCAGCCTTCCTGATGGATTCCTCCACAGCAGCCCAAAAAACTGGCCCCTGCTATGGTGCTGCTGTCATTTAAAGGCAGTTTTGGAGAGAGTTTTGAAGTTCAGGCAAAGGGTGGGATACACCTACAGGGCTGGGAAGGTTCAGGTTCAACAGAAGAGCAGCTGCTTTAGGGAGCTGCTATCCCAGTGCACTCGCTGGCTCCAGGGCTGGGAGGTGACCAGAGCCATGGCCAAATCAGAGCTCCGAAATCAACAGATGAACACTCTGACTGAGGTCACCCAACGCAGGCAAGAAGTGCCACCTGTCCCGGTTCAAATGACTCCCAACACTTGGGAGGAGTGTGAAGAGGAACTTAGGAAGAGCCTCCCAAAGACTGCAAAGGAACCGACAAACCAGCCTGAACACAGCACTGTCAGACTCAGGTTGATCGCTTCAGTGAGGCTGAGTATCCACCAGGAGGTGATGATGGACAAACCACTTCCTTCCTGCCAGAAATTTCAGAATGGCATTTTGGAGTAGGCTGGATTAAATACACTTACACCTCAGCAGCTGGTGTAACAGAGCATGCTTGAGACCCAAACAGATCTAAGGCAGCCACCAGGAGTACATGGGATAGTAGGAATGACCATAGAAACACAAACTGTGTGAGCCCTGTGTTCTGGTACAGTTCAAAAAGCTTTTGGTTTTTCCAAGAGTACCAAGCACAGCCACACTTGGAAGAAGTTGGGAAATGTTCCTAGGAATTTGCACATTTCAGTCAAGTTCAGCAAGAACAAGATCTCCACTAGAAGCTTCCAGGTAAGGAAAATTTCTCTGAGAATCCAAGTTAATGGGAAGAGGCAGACCGCCAGGTAAGACAGGCAGACCGCCAACACTTCACACATGCCATTGACAACGTTCAGTGACATCCAGCTGGGAGAGAACAGCCTTGGTCAGGTACCTGAAGAGAAATGGAGATCTGGGAGCCACCAGCAGTACAAGATCTTCCTGGATGTGCTATTTTTGGGGCCCGGCCCTTTTGCGAGCAATGGGATGTTCTGCACAGCACACTCCGTTCCCAGACGTTGGCAGAACAAAGCAAACAGCAAGAGCCTAAGAAAAAATGGATCTAAGGATCCTCCAGCAACTTTGCCAGTCTCCTTTGGTCTGATCTCTAATGAGACGTAGAAGGTGCACTTGTTTTACTTACAGCAAAACTCATTAACTTTTATCCTTGCTTTTTTCCCTGCTCCTCTGCACCCCATTTCAAATTTTGCTCAGCTTTATCATGACAAGAATTCCATCTTGGAAAGATTTCCCATGAAATCTAGGGTATTTATCCCTAACAATAGGATGCAATTGCTAATTACAAGCCTAGCTGATAAAGCCTTCCAGTCACAACAGAAGATGAGACATTAAAAAGTCAGAAGAAAACAAAAGCAGTGTCTCATCCTAAAGATGAGAGAGGAGAGCAGCAGACTTGGTGGACATCTCGTGGATTTTATGTTTGTGTTCAGCAAGCTTGTGATAAAGACTTCATTTATAGCCATAATCTCCACTCAAGTCCAACACTCTCAGGACAGTCCTCAAAGACAAAGTCTGCACATGGTAATCTCAGGGATGGGAGAATGTGGAAGAAATGAACATTAGTTACTGAACATGCCCAGTTCAGTACCAGAGAAGTCCTTCAGACTATGAATGAATAAAGGATTATGGTTTTAAAGATTAAGCCCCTAATGAATGAACAGCTCCAGCAACCATTTTAGCAAGAAAATTTAGGGATGTTCCAGTAATCACCTTTCTGGTGTTTTTAGACAAAGACTCTCTTGGAACTCCATGTACTTATTTGGAATATCCTGAGTGGGAAGGGCCGTACAAGGATCAGCCACTCCAACCCCTGTCCCTGCACAGATACCCCAGCAACCCCACCCTGTGCATCCCCGGAGCGCTGTCCAACCACTCCTGGAGCTCTGGCAGCCTCAGGGCCGTGCCCATTCTCTGGGGAGCCTGGGCAGTGCCCAGCACCCTCTGGGGAAAGAACCTTTCCTGATATCCAACCTCAACCTCCTCTGACACAGCTCTAGTCATTCCCTGGGTCCTGTTCCTGGTCACAGAGAGCAGAGATTGGAGCTGTCCCTCAGGAAGAAGTCCACAAACATAACCCCACAGATTATCATGAGGCAAAAGGTGATCACTACAAAATTTGCTCTCCATATAACCCAGCAAGGTCAGGATCCCTCACACCAGAAAGCTGCAGTTTCCTGGAGCTCTCCCTGCAGCACACAACAATCAATCAGGTCATTAGGAGAACCAAAAATCTTTATAAACCAGAACAGCTTCTATTAAGGTATGACATTTTTTCAGTTTCTTATCTCTCTGCATCTTTGAAACACACAGAACTGAGAACAGAGATGTCTTTTCCAACCTACTCCTACAGTTCATTTGCGATAAAATTCAAACTTTCTTTCCCCCCTCCAAGATTTTAGCTTTACTTAAGGAAGCTGAGCTCACAACTTCTCCAAACAAGCAGCTGTTTAGAGTTCCCTTTTCTACATAGTTGATCCAAGATACTAAACCCTCTCTTAAAGGACAGGAATTCTTGATAATCAAAATTTTGAGGTCCTCTGTACTGGAGGAAGCAGAGCTCTGAGCAAATCCCTGCCAGCTGCTTCCCTCAGCAAGAGGAGATGAGAAAGTCCAAAATTTTAGAGGAAAGGTCAACTAAGTCAGCAGCCAGATGAGTCCATTGGGGAAAACTCAACCCTCTGGAATAAAACATCAATGCCTCAGTAGAAGAGGGTGCAAGGGAACAGCTCCATGTGAAGGTACCTGGTTCTGGAGTCAAGCTGCCCTAGTGCCATTTTCCTGGCCACATCCAGGGAATCCTGCTCACATGGACACAGACACTTAGCTCTGCAGGCCTCAGATGAGATCACATCATTCTTTTGCTGGCATTTGGAGTTCAAAGAGAACACCAAGGCCTTTGATAGGAGTCCTCACTGTCTGATCTTTCTATGAAATGAGATGTCATAGATGTGAGGGAGGAATCCTTCCCCATGAGGGTGGGGAGGCCCTGGCAGAGGGTGCCCAGAGAAGCTGTGGCTGCTCCTGGATCACTGGCAGTGTCCAAGGACAGGTTGGACAGGGCTTGGAGCATCCTGGGATAGTGGAAGGTGTCCCTCCCCATGGCAGGGGGTAGAATGAGATGAGCTTTAAGATGCTTTCCAACCCAAGCCATTCTGGGATTCTATGAAGTTTTAACTACTTGATCATTGCCTTTGAAAACTGTAAAAGCAGCTGTTGAGGAGATGCATGAGGAAGAGGGGACCTAAGGGGTCAAGCTTGAAAGACACCAGAAGTGCAGATCAATGCAGCTCTGAAGAGATTCAAAAAACAGCTTTCCCTTGAAAACGTGGAGAGGTGTAGTCTCATCAACATGCAGAACCTCTGCCCTTCTTTTCAAACAACAGCTTGCTGAACTTCAAGAGATTTCTGGTTGTAACTTTTAATTTATGGATCACTGATAATCTGTGAAATAATATGGAAATGTAGATGCCTGGTCTCCATTTCAGATGGCAGGTTTTACTCCAACAGCAGACATATGCAGGATATTTTCCACCATTGTTCCAGGTGAGTGATGGTTACTGTTACCACACAAAACTGATTAAAGAGAAAAGTCATCCAGGAAAAAATTACTACTAAAATTGCTGATTGAATCATGAAGTTAAGCTCCTTAATCTTTCTTACCCACATTTGCTCATTTTCTTTTTTTTTTTTTTTTCATCTGAGCAACATTAAAGCACTACTGCAAGACTCAAAGCGGGATATCCACAGCCTGTTTCTTTGTGGATAGCTCATTTGACTATTTTTTCTAGAGGTCTGTCCAGTTTCCTTCCTATTCACATGATGCTTTTGCAGAGTAACAGGACAAGGGAACCACTCTTTAAACCACTGGGTTTAAACCACCTGTCTAATGTAAGCTCCTCTGTGACCTCTGCACTCCCTGAAACTGCTTCAGCTTGGTTTTGGAAAGAGATCCAACTTGAACGTTGGATTACTTTTAGGAATGCCAGTTTTACCTCCCTCTGCAATAGCCTCATCTATGGGGAGGAGAGCAAGGCCCTGAGGGGCCCAGATCCTGCACTGCACCAGCAGGAACAGCTGTGGACTGATCAGCCCCAGACTTGGTGCTTTTCTCCTAAAAACACCGCCCTGGTCTCATGTTTGGGGGTGGTTTTCAGCAAATCCCATAAAAGGAAGTTTCTACACCCAAATATCATCCCATATTATTGAATTTTGGGCCAGAGCTCCCATTTTTGATTCTCCGAAATACAGGCCACCTGATGCTCCGAACTGCACAACCTTTCTGTGCCTGGGAAGATGTTCCCAGTTGCTGAGAAAGGGGCAGCAGCCAGGATGTAGGGAACCATCAAAGCTGGCTGGTTTGCTTGTTTTCAACCACTGTGGGATCTTGAGCACCCATTCACACAAGGAAAAATCTTTTCCAGCTGCCACTGAAAGAGTAAATTAACACAGAGAGATGAATAAAGCCTGAATTTCTGGGTTTGCACTACAAATTCCAGGAATGTTCAAGTCTTTCTCCCCATGTCAGCTCCGAGACTAACCTTGCCCTCCCCATAAA
Organism: Donacobius atricapilla; assembly: GCA_013397315.1. Taxonomy (NCBI): domain Eukaryota; kingdom Metazoa; phylum Chordata; class Aves; order Passeriformes; family Mimidae; genus Donacobius; species Donacobius atricapilla. The sequence goes on from WBMY01005226.1 coordinate 745,995, forward strand.
TATTGGACAGGGAAGCAGGAAAAAGTTCTCCCTTGGCCAGAGGAGCAGCAGCATCCAGCACCTCTCCCCACTGACATCATCCAGGCAATGAATGGTGACAGTGATAAAAAGTACTCCAACACAAGCACTGGCACTCCAATTCTATGCAATGGGTCTAAACTTTTATTTTTTCACCCCAGATTTCCATTTTGGAACATGAAGAGGTGGGAATGGAAGACCATTAAATGGAAAGCTCATCACCATGAAATATTTCTGTGGCAAACACAGGGACAGTTCTGCCCTACCACACAACCTCAGAAGTAAGGACACACCAACACCTCCTGGAGTGCTCAGGTGGTGTGCTGGGAACTTCCCTCTGCACTGGGAAGGGGAGATGTGTGTGTATGATGGCGACAACAGAGCATGCTCCACAGAAAACCCAAAAAACAGAAGCTCTCAAAAAAGCTTTCCATCTTCCCCACCCAAAATTTTATCTTTATCATCACTTGGTCATCGAAGCAGAGAGATTCAGCAAATCCAAGTGAGTAAGGAATTAAGGCAGACACAATCCCAGCCCTACACAAAGTTGCCATGGGATTTAGGAGTGACCTTGGGATATCAGCTGTCTTCTCCAGAGCTCAGGGATCTCACTGCCTGTATTTTCATACACTCCCAAAGGGGCCTGGCCATGCAGTTCCTTCAAGCCACCCAAGTAGCCCAGGAGTGACATTTCCCAGGAAGACAGGAGCTCTGGGCTCTGCTGCTGAAGGCAGGCCACAAGGTGCAGCAGCTTTGCACAGAGAGTAAAAGAACATGAATATATTCATCACACATATTAATTTATCAATGAAATTGTATGTCTAGAGTATGATACATGAGTCATTCATCATTTCTGCCCTCCAGCCAACCTAACTGGGTCCTACTTTTATCTGCTCAGTGCAGGCAGTAGAAGAGCTGGCACTACACTGGGCGCAAATACAAACACACACACGAAAAGGAAAAATTCCCAGGGCAGAGGGTCTCCAGGAGAGAAGGGATCCTGCCCCTGTCAGGTGTGCTGCATGAAGTCCTCTAACACACGTTTCTAGGTCACTCTAATCTGGGGGGAGCAGGGGACACCAGCCTGGGGGACACTCAGGGTATGGGCACCCAGAAATACACCTGCAAAGATGGGATTCAGATGCTCCCAGGAAGCATCTGGGCAGAAGCCTGAATGCCACAGCATCATTTTAGATTTTAACAGGAGCAGCAGCAACAATCACACAGAAAAATTTGGGCTGCTAGCACTGCTACTGCTGCTTCCCTCCAGTCACAATCTTTAGCTGTGGTCACACACACACCCCCACCCCGTGTCTTATGCATGCAGGAATGGGAAGCAATTCTGGGGATGCAGAAATGGTGGTCTGGAAGGAGAACCCCCATGGTGGAGGCAGGAGAACGCGGGAAGGGGAGGGCTCGCTGGTGTAATTTCGGGGTTGGTCCGGGATGATGTCATAGCACTGAGTAAGTGCCATGGCCAAACCGTGGGGACTTTCTAACGCTTCCCGTCCATCTGACCTCTAATACCAGCGGGCTGAAATATTTAATAGGACATTCATTTTACCTCGGAAGGGCCATTTTTCACTGCTTTCCCTGGAAAAGGCTGCTCCCAGCCCGGGTGGATGCAGGGTGGGGGAGGCAGCACTCACAACTAACTCTTCCGGCACACACCCCTTTCCCTACTACAAAGGCATCCACAGCAATCACATTTGCAATAGTACAAATCTTGATGGATTCATCCCATCCCCCTCCCCTTTGTAAACCCACAGCCCGCTGTAAGCCCTCTCTTTCCGTTATCGCAGCCCAGCAATCCTTCCAAAGGATCAGGCTGGAAAATGCAGTCACGGTACAGTTGCTTGAAATAAATGAATGAATGAAAAAAAAAAAAAAACAAAAAACATCCAGG
>WBMY01005226.1:748891-807203 GCA_013397315.1 Donacobius atricapilla
GAATCAATGAAGAAAAAAAAAAAAAAAAACAAAAAACAACCAGGCAGCAGCTCAGGGCGGGCAGCAGCGATCTTATTGTTCCCAAACCCATCTGCATCTGCATCTCCACGGCGTTCCAGCAGCTCTCACACACCTCACACACACTTTATGCACATGCAGATAAATATATTAACAAAAGGGACAGGTGGGAAATGGAGGCTGGGGCGGGGGAGATGAAATGATATTAACTTCACCCAGGAAGGTGGGTTATCTGACACTGGAAATACACAGAGAAATTAAACATATTTCACATTTACATCTCTCTCTCTCACACACACANAAACAAGGAGAAAGTCCGGCTGTGCTCTTCCCGCGGCGGCTGCCTCTCTCTCACCCCTCTGTCTGCACAAGCGCGGCTGTAGGAGAGGCATAGTTCAGCTCTCTGCTTAGCCCCGGCAGCTCCCACCGTACAAAATGAATAAGCAACACATTGCAGCTCGGCGTGTCAGCTGATCGCTAGCAGGATGCCTCCGAATCCCTGGATCGNGCCCGCCGAATCCTGGGTCGGCGTTGTGTTTTTTTTTTTTTTTTAAATCTCTTTGTTTTTTTTTTTTTTTTAAACCTCCAGTATTACATATGTGCCAGAAAAGAGCGAGCCAGGAGCAGAAAGCAGAGCAGGGCGATCGGAGTCCTCGGGAAGGTCGGGTTCAAGCACTGCAACCCAGCGATCCTGGTGAAAACGTGATTCCCATGTCTAGGCGCGGAGATCCTGTTCCCTTTTAACACCACAGCAACATCCTGCCTCATTCCCTTTGCCGAGCGGTGTGTCCTCGATAGGGTTTCTTTGTCCCTCGTTTGCTATCTGCTGTGGGGGACGAGCATCCTGGCTAAATCCACAGCAGGCTGGAGAGGACCAGGAAAGCCTCCGTGACCACTCAGGGATCCTGCTTTCCAGTCATGATCCTGCACAGTTCTAGCACTTTCTCTCCACAGCCCACAAAGGATTTTTTTTTTTTTTCCTTTTTAAAGCAACAGCTCCCAGGTTTTAGCAGGAATGGTTCCCGGTACAGCTTCCCTCCTGCTCCCTGGCAAGGCATCACTGGGAACGACTGTGCCTTTTCCAAATGGTGCCGGCAAATTTGGGAGTGGGACAAAGCTCCACGAGAAAACCTCCTCGGAAAGGCCAGCAAAAACCACACCACCACGATTTTCCCAACTGGAATGGTGACTGCCAAAAGCCAGCACACCTGCAGACTGCACTCTGGGGATGGAGCAGCCTTTGGACACCCGGCATACCCCAGCAGCCTTGGCTCTGCAGGGCCACACTGTCACCCACCACAGCGTCATGACTGCCATCCTCAACCTCCAGCTCCTAAAACCTCACAGGAAGACTGAGATTCTTCCTGAATTAAATCAAGCTTCCAGTTCTCTGGGGTGCAAAATAAAGGCTGCCAGTGTCCAGGGAAGACCTGCCTCCATGAGCAGGAGCAGCTCTGCCACCCTGCCATGCCCCAGCAGACACCAGGGAGGTCAGAGTGCCCCACAGTGAGAAAGCAGCCACCATGGAATGATGTCTCCATCAGGACACTGCTGTCATCCCCATGCTCCTTTCCCACCCCCACAGACACCTGGTTTTCCCCTCTGCTGGCCTCCATTTCCAGCTGCTTCTCACCTGGACCCACACACAGTCAGCTCTTTTCAATAGGATTCTGGAAATGAGTACAAGCAAAAGCCAATTAGGTGCAGAAATGCTGATATTAAGAGCTGAACACCGCATTGATTAAAAGTGCTTTAACCCCAAACCTTTCCTTATCCTTCCTTTTGAGTGTTTCCAGTCCATGCTCACCTTTCCCTTGCCTTTGCACAGTGCCCAAGGCCACCACAGAGCCAAGTCTGCACCAGCTCCTCTACACCCACACATGGGACACAAAATGAGCCAAAGCAGCTAAAAAGGACAGTTCTCCACAGAGATATGGAGTGTCACAAAAAATAGCAGTTTCATTTTATATTGGTCATCCTTATACTGGGCATTTGTGGCACTGTCTGACAGGAAAGCCAGTGAGACCACAAGAGAAATCACCGAAAATTGGGCTGATCTCAGATTTTCAACTTGTGCATGTTGGTGTGATGGGCAGCACTCTTAGACTTGCCCACATTCCTGAGAAAGGTACATCTGAGGCTCTCGAACGGCCATCCCCAAAAAATCCTGATTAAACATTTGAAGTCCAACGGCATCACTCAGTTTAATCTGAGCCACGGTCTCACCAGAGGGATCTCAAACCCTGTAGTGAAGATCCACCAGACTCACCCACCTGAACCCCAGAGGAAACAACAGCACACAGGAACCACCAGCGCTGTACTCCAGCCATGAAATGAAGGTGGGGACAGGACAAATATTACCCCTGGTCACACAGAGAGCATGTGAGTGCACAGGATTCCCAAGGTCTGCCAAGCAATACCCCAATCATCTTCCTTCTCTCCATTATGTTGGTATGGTAGGGGGAATGGGAAATACTCAATCCAGAGAAGCTGCAAATCACTGAAAAAAGCCCCCAACTTTTACAATGGGCATTCAGACTTTTCAGAATGCTCCAGAACACCACCTAAAATAACAAGTTTAAGTTGCAATTGCTTCTTACGCTGGAAAATTAATTTGTGATTTATTTTTTGTTATCCAAGAGGTGGATTTTTAGAGGGCAGTGTCACCCTAGCCTTGTTTTATGGGATCTCTGGTTACCTCAGTGCACATGAGAAGCTCAAAGCAGAATTAAATTGCCCTTCAGGAATGTGAATTAACCACATTCTGCATTTTAAACTCAGCTGGGCAAGGAATGGGAAAATTCCTTTGCAACTGAGCAAGCCAAAGGACTAATTTCAAGGGTACAGAAAACTCAGTGATTGTCCTTGGCACCCCTTGTTCCAGGATCCGAGCATTCTGCAGCAGACATGCACCTACCAACTCTCAGCTAACCTCAGAGAACCTCCACAGGCAAAACATTTTTTTGGAAAAGCTGTCCCACAACCAAAAATAAAAACACTTGGCATGAAGAGCTACCAAATCTAACAGGTTCCACTGCCCCAGGGACAGCTGGTAAAAGAAATAAACCTACGAGTAGCCACACCTGCACCAGCCTTCCTCAGATAAGGTGACTGATGGCAAAGACAAACATCTCCCTACAAACCCAGAAAAACAGAATTTTGCTACTTTTATTTTAAAATAAGATCCTTCTTCTCCCAAAAACTTGCTAAGAGACACTGCAGCCGTTAACTGTTGGCACAGATAAGGAAGTTTTGTTTCCAACTTTCAGCTTCAGATGTGTGAGAAACAAAGACCCAAAATTGGCACCTCACCTCAAGGCACCCAGTATGTAAAATCTGACTGGAAGAACCCCAGAAATTCATCAATTTTGGGTCAGGGTACCTCTCAGCCCCAAATCTGCACTTGAAATCCTGGTTTGTTTTTAAAATAATGTATCTTCTGGATACTCTTCATTTTCCACCCATTTTCTGTGGTTTTTTTTGCAATATTTGCCTTAAGGATGCAACTTTGGTCATGCTCGGCTCACAACTCACTCATTAAAATCCTTCTATTTAGGGCCAACAATCCAGAATCTTCAACTTCCTACTCAAGGAATAATTTGTCCTTCTGACTTTACCATGCACATAAACAGTTTGCAGGTTGATCAAAACAAAGGGAGGGCTTTAGCTGGGACACTGCCAGGACAAAACCTTTCTCAAATATTCCCACAGCATTATCTGACCAGAGCTGGTGGAGTTTCCAGTGGTTTAAGTGGTGCTTCCAGCTGGATCTGAATGGCAGCTCCTGGTGTATTGTCCGAGCACCTCACAGTGAGTTTGCACCAAACCACGAGTTCAAAATCCACTACAGAGTGGATTGTGCACCAAGTCTCACCCCAGTTCTACCACGCACTCTTAATCCTTCTCCTCACTGAAAAAAAGACCTTTACCATCCAAATTCTGCCCAGCCCAAAGTTGGGACACCTCCACCTCTTCCTCAGGAGGAACACTCCCTTTCACACTGAGGTTTTTTGCTATGCACACCAAATAAAACCTCCACAGACACAGGAGGACTCATTAACTGCAAGGGCTGCTTGCCTCCCATACAAACAGGAAAGGCAATTTCCAAGCCACACCAAGGACTTCTATGGAATTGCAGCAAATCCCTGCCTTCTAGGAATTTAAAGAGCAAGGAAAACAACAGCGTGGCACCGTTTGTCTTCATACACTGCATTAAGCACCTCAACAACCAACAGAGAGGTTTAAGCTCTCTCCATGCACAAAATTCCCCATAAATGCTGAAATTAATTGGAGCAGCAACAGGAGATGTGCACAGGTTAATTTACAGGATCTGGGAAGTCAGTCAAGTTACAGCAGTTATTGCAAAGGTACTTTATTATAACAGACATTGGGTGAGAATTTGTGATTATCAACTACAAAGATCCTCTCTTCCATCTTTTTGTTATAAACCAGATCTTAATCACAAGATTTCCCTGACATTTTACTGCCCAGGTTTCAGAAAGCACTGATGATTTTACAATTGAAGCAAGAAACAGCAACAGCTGAGTATTGCAGTCGAAAAAAACCAATATTCTACTGGCTTTTTGTTTAGATTAAAAGATTACAACATATTTTTATAGTTTTGCAGAAATATAATAATAACAAATTCATTAAGAGCAATGAAATAATATTTCTGGGAAGCCACCTGTGCCTGCACTGCCATTTACCAGCAGCTGAACAAAACAGGTGACAAAACATCTCTAATGCACCAGCTGATGCCTATACTCACTTTATTGTCTTACTCTGGGAGCCAAAAATCTTTATCCTCATTTTTAAGATGAATTAACTGATATTTATCTGATTTTAAAATCTAAGTTATATGTCTTTGAAGCACAATGTATTAGGACTTCAACTCCCTGTCCCATTTTGTCGTTTTTTGGGGCTCTCAGATACAATTTATATCAGAGTTGTCACTTACTCTTCAGCTCTCAACCTGAGCAGCTGAACAACTCCTAAAGGGAGATGGATGTAAGAATGTGTATCCATAGGCAAGATGACCCTTGGATGGAGTAGCAGTTATTTAACTACATGCAGAAGAGATGCAGAGTTCCTACACTGAACATACTGAGATGTACATGGAGGAGCTCACCAACCTGCAACAGGGCAAGGAAAGCTTCCTCATCCAAGCCAGACATCTGAATTTCCTGAAAAGAATATGCTGGTGAGCAGGGTTTGATCCCAAGGATGGGCTTCCTGCCTCAGTAGCTCACATGATTGCCTTTTTTTCCCTCCCAGGAGTTCAGGATACAGCTACAAACTAAATGACACAAAAAGCTCCACATTAAATTATGGCTTGTTACTATTTTCAATATTTTATTCCTGTTCAGTGATTTTTTTCTTCCAGCCTCACAGGTGTATTCTGACAGGTGGGAGTCACCTTTGTCCTAAGCACAAGTTCAAAACCATGGAGCTCTGCTGTGCTGTGGAAGGGATAAGGCTGTGCCTGTTTTCCACACCAGATTCATTCCAAATGCAGCAAAACCCAAGCACCTTGGCTGCCATGAACTAGCATTGCCAGTGACAATTAACCGGATCAGAACAGGTCATTTCACTTACCCTGTGACCACAAAACATTTTTGGAAGTTACAGCCAACTAGTAGCTGTTAAAAGAAAGAAAGAAAATGAGTTGTTTACAAGTGCTTTTACTCCATCAGCCTCTTCCCTAAGCCTCTGCCTCAGGGTAGCTGGTCACGGGACAGATGCCAGGAGTGCTCCTTGGAGATGCCTGAGGCTTCTCCCAGGCAAGCGGCACACAGGGATGGGCTGCTCCTGATTTCCGCCAGGCCAAGGCCACCCCAGCCTGGCTCTCCACACCAGGCAGGAAGCACAGAAGCCTGAGAATTGCATCTCACATCACCACAGACTCCTTCCTCCTGCATCTTACTTGCACGTGACATTCTGGGGCTGTGGCCCAAAACACCAAAAGGCCTCTGACACTTCAGAGTTTTGAGCCATAGAAAATACCAACACTCCAGGCCATTTTGCCATTTTGCCCCCTTTCCATGATCTGGAGGTTGTTAATTAACAATTTGTGGAACACCACAATTTTACACAACGCTTTTGACTTCACCCATGTCAAAACCATCTCGTATGTGACCCTATACCCACAAAACGCTGCTTATGTTCATCAGTATTTTCTTTTTAGCTTTTAAAGGCTGATTAAATGCAGAACAAGAGCTTATATTAAACTTGAACCCCAGGTTCTTTCCATTGTGTTTGTGAGGGGCTCCAGAGGGATACCCAAAACTCAGCTTCATCCCAATTTCCAGAAATGCAGTTAAAGCACAAAGACAGACTGAAATCTTGGCAGAACAAGGAACTTTACCTGAAATAAAGTGGGATGTATGTGGATATAAACCCCCCTGAAATGTCCAGCTCCAATTTTAGTCTCTTCATATATATTAATATATACACAATCAAAGCAGTTTTCCATTTAAAATTGCATTCCCCAAAGGAACAAAGAATAAAAAACTAGTGTACTAGATTAAAATATATTTGCAGACTGGAATATGTTCTGTTACACAGAGTCCAAATATGCTTTATGAATTACATACAGCAGAAGGGAACATTTTCCAATAGAGAAGGAATCTACTCCAAGGATCAGCAGTCCTAGAAATCATTAACTGTTTTGGGAAGACCATCAGTGCAGACCTGGGCTTTCTGCTCCCAAAATTACCCTAAAACACCTGTGTTAAGTGATTTTATGTAGTTTCTTTTGTAATACTTCAGTTACAAGTGTGCAAGACATACTGAGGTTTTTTTCAAACCAGATAAAAATTTCCATGTGGTGTCCTCTTTGGGCATCCTAAGCTACACACAAGTCTAGGAGGACTGAAATCCTGTATTTGTACTTTACAAGTGTCATACAACCATTACAAAACATAATATTAGTCTTGAAACAAGCAGGAACTCTACTCCTTTCACAAATGCCATTTATGTCTGGTGGGAGCAGCTCATGTTTTGTTCTTATCAACTGTAATGACTCTGAACAGTCATTACAACCTATGAATTCTGTGTAAATCAGTCCCTCAAACTTCCATTTTAATGCACAAGTAAATATGGCTATTTAACAATGTGAAATTAAAGTTAACACACATTTTGAAAGCCTATACAAAATAAGAAAGATCTTCAATCAACCAGCCAGAACATTCATCAGTGGCACTGCTCTTCATTCAGGACAGTTCCATGGGCTGGCATCTGGTATCTAACACCTTATTTTCTCCTTTCTGAATAAACAATCTTCTCTAAAAATGCTGTCAAGCATCTTTAGGAAAGAGGCAAACCCCTAAAACCTTTGTAACCTCTCTACCAGTATCTTTAAATACGGAAGTCTGAGTTTTGTTGAAAACAAAATTCTTCAATAGTTCTTAATATCCAATGACACAAACCCTGCACTTCAGGAGGAAAAACTGCTTACAAATATTTAGTTAGTTACAACCAAGCATTACTGTAACCCTACAAACAAGAAATTCATACTTTTCATGCTGCTGCAACGTTTTAGCTCCTCTGGCAAAAAGCAAACGTACACTTTGAAGTTCCTTGCAAATGAAACCAACATAACCAACCTACATTTTGCTGCCCACTAGCAAACAACACTGCTAAGGCCAACCAAAACTATTTTAGTCAGACAAACAGTGGAGATGAGATGCAGGCTTACAGCTAGACAACCTTAGCTCGATATCCAGCCCTAAGAAAGTGAAAGGCATCAGATCACAGCATGCAGCAAAGGAGCAGGAAAGCATCGAGTGGAACTTGACTCCAAACGTACCTCGTGGGAAGGGTCCAAAGTTCTGCACACTTCCACTCCCCACAAGGGAAATCCAAGGGCAGGCAGGTTTTAATCACACACTGCGCCTGGCAGAGGGTTAGCTTGGCTGCCAGGACCAACACAGAACACAGGGCAGGCATTCTCAAGGAAACAAGGATGTCCCAAGCAGAGAGGAAGAGGTTCACATGCAGGGCTGGGCATGCGGGGAGGCTAGGTGACCCTGCCTAGGCACTGACAGCTCTTTCAGCAGCAACCTCTTTTCATAGACAGAGGTTCTTGAGATGTTTTAAGGACAAAAACCCCACAGAACTTGACTCAGGCAAGCCCAGCAGCAGCTCCTGCTCTCAGCAGAGCACCAGGGCACACGTACCTTCTTGTGAACAACGGAGGAGGTGGAATTAATGGTGCTCTCGTCACTATGCATCATGACCAGCTCAGGGCTGCTCTCATCCAGGACCTCCTGCATGCTGCTCACACTGCTGCTCTGGCTGCCTGTGCTCACAGACATGCTGGGGATGGAATGGTTGCTGCCCAGACTGTCCATCTTCCTACTCAGGTTTGATCCATGCTCACTGTCCTATAAAACAAGGGGCATCAGTTACAGATCCCGCAGGAGATCACCTGCTCAGCACATGCCTGCAACGCCCAGAGTTTGTTTTAAAGGTGACTGCAGACTTCAAGGGCCTTTGGGCATTATTTTGCCAACTGCACATCTCAAAGGGCTGTTTGGGTTCTGGAATGCTCCATATCAGGCAGGCAGCTTCCGCCTTTTCCCCCTGTGATCTAATTACAACAGGTTTCAAGCCAGTTTATTTCCACATATCCTTAGGTCTGGACATGGCTCTTGGCTTGATAGGAGACATCCAGGAATACTGGATGGCAGGTGGAAGCAGCCCCATAATTAAGAGAAATGATCCAAATTTGAATTAAAATAATGCTTCAAGTCAGGATCTGCTGTAACACATTTCCTGAATCAGAAAATATGTAACACAATGAACCCATTTATTATTTGACAAAATCTACATGGTGTAGAGGTTTTAACCTCCATGTCCCAAGCAGTCAGCAATTCAATTTTATCAAGCTAAAAACCCCTTGAATCTTGTGTTTTCAGCCAAGATAAAGGTGAGTGAACAATCTCTAGCAGCTGACTCAGACAAGTCTGCATTATTATAGGGGTTAAAACTTGGTTATACATAAAGATTCCTCATATAAGAGGTATTTTTGATTTTACAGACAAGTATCAGGAGTTAGCAGTCTTTTTTCTTCTTCCATATGCATAGAAGTACAGTAATGCCAAAGTATGCACTCAGTCTGGACTGACTTAGAGAATTTATGGAGTCCTTTGTAATTAACTAGTGGCTCACAAGGAGCTCACAGTGAGGACAAAACTCTGAACATCCTGCAGCTCCTGGGGTGAAGCAGCCTCAACTCACTGAAATTAGCAGCCTGCTGCTGCATCCAGTTTACTGCTGCCTCTGAAGGGAGGTTGGAGAGAATTCCATTACAAATCAATTAACAGGGAACTCATTTTGTTGGAGACCAACAGAAAGATAAAATTGAGACTTGACAGATTTGCCTTTGATTGTGTGATTATTTTTTAAGCAATCAGCAGATCATTCAGAGCCTGCATGAGAGCACGTAAAATCCAGAATAATACAATTTTACAGAGAACATAGGCACGAGGGAATGAAAATATTTTCGCGATATAGAGTTGCAGAAGAAATCACATACTGAAGGCTCTGAGGCTGTGTAATTAATCAATATCTATGCAGGAAGGACAGAGATGAGATGGCATATGCAACCTTAGCACTGGCTTCAACTTTCACCTTCTTGGAAGGGCTTTGAGGAAAGCATTAGTTATATTTTGCATATTAAAGATTTTAAAGGTTCATCTTCCGTCTTTGAAAGCCCAAGGTAGAGGAAGGAAGTGCCTGGTGGCATTTCCAGTGGGGCAGGTTCTGTCCCCAGTTCAGCAGGAATTGCAGCACATGCTGGGTCTGCTTTCCCTGCCCGATTAGTGACACACACGAGCAGTGACACCTCCTGTGGTGGGACAGGGCTCAGGGTCAGTGCAGAGCATGCTGTGCACATGCAGAGTGTCAGCTGCATCCCTGCCATCCCTGCAGATACAACAGCTCTTCTCCCTGCCTTCTTCAGGAGTGGGGACAGGAGGAACAGAAGACACACCTTGGAGCCAAACACTACCACGTTTTTCCTGTTGAGCTTGGAAGTGCTCAACAGCCAAGCGGGAAATCCATTCCCTGGCACTTTGCTGCCCTGTCACTCTGCTGACAGCTTGTCACATGTGGGGAGAGAAACGGAAAGCTTTCAGCACACAAGTCTGACAATCCCCCAGTCCCCAGCTAAGCTCCAGGTCTGGAAGCTGGAGGGGACCTTCAATCACAGCAGTTGCTGTTCTTGCTCCTTTGGGGCATCTTCACAGGGAGGGGGAGCACAAAGCGCCAGTCCCCTCCTCCTGCAGCTCCACCTGAGACCCACGTGCCCATTTCTGCAACCAGTTTAGCTTTAAAGGAGCATCTGAAACCCCCAAACCTCAAACCTAAGCCCCTGAAGATCCTCTGAGCTTGGGCACCTCACTATGTGTTATTGCCTCACTCCACTGGAGCACAAGGAACACAGACAACAATTTGTCTGTCAGTGTTTTTCATTGAGAAGCAGTCATGGATTTATTTATGCATTGTGCCTGCACCAAGTGACATTAATTTCCATCTAAGCTCATCAATTGAAAAATGACTGGTTTCCTTCTCTCAGCCACAGTTAGGGTCAATTATCATACACTGGTTAAGTGGGTTGTTTATTACAAGATTTAAACTGAAGCTGCATTTTAGGTCTTTAACCTTTTTTTTTCTTTAACATGAAAAAATTTTTAAAAAATAAGTCTTACTAATTCAGTGATTTGCTTTTCAGCTCATGAGAGGCCAATTACTTTACCTTAAAGTTATGGTAATTGAAAAAATATTAACATTAATGGAGTTGTTTTGACTGTGCAGATGAGAAAGAAAAGCCTGGGCTGTCAAAGACCCTCCTCCACACAGGCTGGGAGCCACTTCTCACAGAGAACCTCCCTCAGAATGAGTTCCTTCCCTAAGGCTTCTAGAAGAAAGGGCAGCACTGGAAAAAATCCAAAGTTTCACATGTACTGTAATTGGCAGCTTTAACACTGAGCAAGGACTACCATCACTCATTATGCTCTCCTGTCTCTCTGCTGATCTAGATGATATTCCAGCAACATTGCTCACCTAGGCTGTGCTGCTCTGCCACCCTAAGGACAGAAACATCTCCTTGGCCCTAAAATTCCTTGTAACAGTGTAAATGGGGGCAACAAACCCAAGTACCTCCTCCTCCTCCTGGGACTCATTCAGGGGGCCGTTCCGTGTCTCCTGGAACAGGATTTTCTTCATTTTCCGGTACTGCAGGTTGTCCAGCTCCCTCACTGCATCCTTGGTCCTTTGGATGAGGTCTATGAGCACCCTGGGTGGTCGCTCCCGGCGGACAAAATCGTGCTGGGTTAAAGGAAAAAGAACACCTCATTTCAGACTCTGGGGTTAACCAGGGAAAAATGGGGGACTTGTCAGACCCCTGAAGTGCCAGCTCCCATTCTGCAATTTATCTGTTCATATTCAATAACTGGTAATACCCTTTCTCAAAGACTCCAAACACACTGAGCTTGTGCTGGGGTCAGGTTTTCTGAGCTCTCCAGGCTACACGGATGATTTGTCCCTTCCTGAGCTGGTTCACTCAAAACACAGGAGGAGACACTTCAAACCTTGGAGGCACAGGAACGAACAAAGTGCATCCAGAACAAAGAAGAATCAACCTGCAAAGATTTATCCTGCATCCATCTATTTTAATTCACACAAAACCAGCAAGGAGACCACAAAGTTTATTTATACCCAAAGCTTTTGTAGCCAGAGTTGAAATCAAATCAGGCATTTGACAACTCCTGCACAGGTTTTAAGTGCAGACTTAATATATTCTTTAATGGTATCTAAGAACATGATTGAAGCCTCTTCTCTGATTTATTAGATACATTCTCCTGAACTGTGCAGCTGGCAGTGGATATTAAAGTCTCCAGCTGCCCCATTTAACCTTGGCTAAAGCAGACAACCTGAATGTACACCTGCCAATACTCTGCAGCTGGGTGTGCTGCTTAGTAGTTCCCAAGGGGGATGACTTTAGGGCACAAACATCTTCTGCATGCTTGTAGGAAAATCTACAGTGAAAACAGAAAAATTTGCAATGGGAAAAAAAAAAATTTTGGCAAAAAAAAAGTTCTCCACTGCACATTGCAAATGCCACAAGGGGCTTTTGTTAGAGCCTCAAGAGCTGGAGCCACCTGCAAGGAAATTTTCAGGAGGGTCACCTTTGCCTGCTCAGCCTCACAGCTCTCCTGTGGGCTCAGATACAGAGTGAATTCAACCCCTGGAGCCAGAGTAACCAGCACATGGAGTCCCAACCCACCCTAAAACAGGAGCCTTCAACAAGAGCTGAAAGGATGAGCTAATCATCTTTTAATGATGTGTAATTAAACAAGGAAAGCAGCATGCCACAAGCTGAATTCTCATTTTTAACTGAATTCAAACTTGTGCATTTGAGTTTTGCTAGTGGGGACAGCCAATCATTTCAGTACCCATTTTTTGCTTATAGTGATGGTGTTTATTTTTGAATCAGAGCTAAAAGTTCTAAACATCATTTCACACAGAAACAAAATGAATCATTTCTGCTCCTCAATGCAGATAACCACCATTTATTTCCCTGTGAACAGTAACAATCTGCAGCTTATTTATGATTAGGAAAAGAAGGAACCCATTTTTATCTCATTGTACATAATTTTTAGAAAGCCGTGAGGCATTTGGAACCATGATCCTGAACCTAAATCCATTCTGTGTGTGCACTCAAATATTAAAATGTGACCACGTGAAAAGTGTAAGGCAAACAAATATAAATAAAATATAAATTTAAAATACAGAACATACAGGATTTCAGGCTCAGATCTCAGCTTTAATTGTTTGTACAGATTCCAGCCCAAGGTACTCCTGAAATCACATCCTTCAATGAACTCAGCCTGTTCCTAGAGAGCAGCAAGGCTGCCAATCCCCAGGAATGAATCATTCCAAAACCCACAACATAAACCTGTTAGCTGGTCAGGGTGCTATAAGCAGAATCAGGGAACAAAACACTGATTATTTGCCACAGCATAAATGTACCACAGGAAATAAAAAACATATACCAGGTGCCAAAGGGAACACAAACAGCTCCTTCATCATTTACCTGGAGAGGTCATTGGCACCAGCAGCCAGAGGGAGAGCAGGGCTAATAATCAGTTTTAAAGAAAGGTAATACTTAAGAAGAAAAGCCAAAGCCTGATGGAAAAGGGGCTGGACAGGATTTCACACCCCTCTACCTTCTAAATGGAAGGCTGCTCCTGAATTTCCCAAAAGCAAATCCCTTGAAGCTGTAAACAGTTCCTCTATTTCCCAGGTAAACTGAACCCAGATGACTTAAACTGGAACTGATTTATGATTCACTGACAAAACCTTGGCAAACTCTAAACACATCACTCCCAGGTCTCCCTCCTACAGGCTCTTAGCAATTATGGACCTGTAAAAACCCCTTCCAAAATGATCTAGTTATTTCCAAAACAAGTTTAATTAATTGGGTTCAGTATAGAAACCATTAAAGGGATTTAAACAACTTTTGGGTCTGGTGGTTTGATTAGGGGAGGAGGCCAGCCTTGGCCTATCCCCTTAATCCTACTTTTTATTGCTAAGTGTGATGCAAAAATGGAGGGAAAAAGAAAACCAAAAAACCAACCAAAGAGCGGATTTTTGGAAGGGCAAATATTTGTTCACCGTCTTTACAATTATTTTGTTAGACAAACAGATTTCCTTCCACATTTCTGGAAAAGATTTGATAAATTACCCGTAACAAATCTGTTGATGATGGCCTTTCCTGAGGTATTTTCTGTAAGCAGTAATCAACGAATCCCCTAAAGGAGTCTGACCTGCAAATAAAAACAGTTTAAAAATCTAAATGAAAAAAAGAAGCTCAGGATCCAGAATATATTCAAACTTATCAGTGCAAAGCAAAGGAAAAACACTGACTAATTTGTTCTTAAGTTCTAAGGCAGAGAAAGTAACTGGGTTTTTCCAAATTCCAAGTTGATCTCGTCAATTCTTTCCCAGTTAAAGGTTGTTGAAACAACATGGACACACAACTATTCCCCAAGCACAAACTGAAAACCAAGTTAGTACTACATCTACCAGGCACTATTTATGATTTTACTTCAACTGCCTAAATACAAATGACAGTGGAATTACTGGGAACTCCAGAAATGCGCTCACTGACCTCTGGGAGGTTACCGAGGGAACCCTGCCTCAGTAAAGCCCCTCAGTGCTCAGTTCAACACTTGAGGCTTTATTTGAGGTTTTATCCCAACTGAAAAGAAGGAAATGGATGTTTTCGATGCCGCTGGACTCAAAAGGTGCACAAAAGGTGCCTTGATGACTCCAAGACAGCAAACAGGGCATTGTAAACAAGTGCTTGCAATCAAGAGCACTGATGTGGTGCTGTGTTTATCCACAGCTGTCTCTGCTCTGTACTGCAAATCCTGCACAGAACTGGGGGACCATGCTGCAGGCAGCAGAGCAAGCTCCTAGAATCTTGAAAATGGGCAAAACAGGGAGGATGAAATAAGGAAACTGGAGTGGTCTTGATAAAATTATCAGCAACTAAACAGTTGTGCTGCTCAAATGCCCAGCGGAGAAATAGGGGAATTTCACACCTCACCAGGAGTTTTTGTTTCAGGCCTTCTGCAGACTCTGACAAGCATCACCCCACAGCAACATTCTAGTCTTGGGTACAGGGAACAGGGCAAGCCCTTTGCTCCCACAGAACAACAAAGTGTTCTTGTATCCAAACTCAAGATTCTGGAACAAGCTTGGAGCACAGGGAGTATTCACTGGCCACAGAGCTCTGAGAGCTTTTGGAGTCACCTACTGACAAAGATATCCAATGACCTCCACATTCTCCTCCCTGTCTCCACATTTCAGCTGCACAGCAATGCTAAGTACTCTTCTGCCAACACGGATCTTTGGCAGCCGTAAAATTTACCGATGCTGAGCCATGGCTGGTTTAACACATCTCAGAATACTTTAATTCTACAGCAGCTACATCCCAGAATTAACACCTCCACACTTTTAGATTGTAGAACAGCCAGAGTGACAGAAGGTCAAAACTGAGCCAGCCTACACAAGATTTGAGAATACATACAAATCACTGCACTGCCAATGAACCAACATGTTCATTGTCAGGCTTGAACTGTGCAGTGTCACAGGGCATTTCCAGGGAAATAAACAAAAAGCAGCTGTTAATGGTTCTCTTACCATTCATTTGATTGTAACCTAGGGGAATCGTTCTGGGCTATGTGATATAAGGCACTCATTGCATTCATGTTGAAAAGTGGAGGCTTCCTTTCAGCTGGAAAGAGAAAAGGACAGAAAGGTGTGATAAGGCTGTCTGGAAACAAATGAGAAATGTATGGCAGTATGAGCAGGGTATCACTGTTAAATCAATACTCAGGGCTGTTGTCATTACATTTAGGCCAATTATTTTAATATTCCAGGTTAGACCAGGACACCCACTCAAGGAAAGCTGCTGTTCACTTGGAGAGGGATGACAAAATCCAAAGAGAGCAGGATACAAATTATAAGGAAGAGTTTGCAGTAAATTTTACTTTTAACTGCAACATCTCACACCTGATCTGCTGTGGCAAAATCAGCTGAAACTGAGTAAAACTAATCTTAGGCACAGTTCAGAGCCAGGACAGGCTGTATTAGTCTCTACACATCTTCGATGCACTGCTGGAATATGTGGATTACAGGGAAAAGTGGCTGCCTGCCTCAACTGTCACTGCAAGTGGGACAAGTTACCAAATTCACTTGCCAGATGTGCCACGAACTCCCTCTTACTGAAATCCTTCCCAGTCCTTGCACCAAGAGGGCACCCGCCCAGCAGCCCCTGACCTTTCAGGAGGGCAGAGCTAAAGAGTTCTTGGGGGAGGCTGATTCTCACCAAGGTCAGTGGTGCCAGGATTTCTCAGTTCTTTCAGGCGAGAGCAGTCCCTTGCCCTTGCCTTGTAGGCAAACCACCACATCTGTTTCTCCTTAATCACTACTTACTTCATCTACACGAGGAATTAAGACGTCAGTGTTAAAAGAAAGCCAAGTGCTGCTCAACAAGAGATTTCCTCCCACTGCTGCCTGACCTCATGTTCAGACAGGGAATCATGCAAAGGCAAAGTTCTAAGTGTAAAATCTTTTAAAGCTTCTCAAAAGGGTATTTTTAAAGAAAGCAAGTCCATCCTCTCTGTAAAGTGGCTTTGAGGTTTGAGAGCAAAAAGCTCCACAGAAATTCTGGTACCAAGACTGTGTCTACAAAGGGTTGCAGAGTCTCTCTCCTACTGCTTTGATTTACTCCTTGACAGGCTGTGACACACCTGAACTCCATACAAACGAAAATCCTTGGCCATGCACAACAACAGAAGCCTTCCAATTCTGGCATTCTTTATATCAAAATACAGACCGTGTCAGCATGCTGGCACATGAAATACAGCCACGTTAGTTACTGGTTATCTACACCATCTCAATTCTGGAGGCAACATTTCTTCTGCACATCCCCCCTCTTTGTTATCTCACACACATCTGCTGATTAAACATTCACCAATGACATTTTCAGTGACCTCACCCACACAATAAGTTATTGGTGTACTGTTGTTAAGTAGAATCCATATCAAGACTGATTTTTGAAAATAACTACTCAGCACATGCAGTGTCAATATCCAAACTTGAAACACACACCAGGAGTCTACTCTGTGTACCTGCCATCACATCCACCTCTGCTCCAGGCTCTGTGGATGTGTATCATTTGCCCTTTGCAGTGCAAACCCTTTTCTTCTTCTCATGTAAAGAACCTGTCCACGATGATTCATGGCACAAACTTTTCAGCTGAGACTGAAGATTTTCATTTCAGAGAGCAGGGAAGTAAGAAGAATTGAAAATTAAATGTAGGCCCCTTCTGACACACATAATCCTTAGGACACCAGTTCCCTTGACACAATAGCTGGGACAACTTTCTCAGAGTGCAGCTTGGAAAACACAGATGTCAAACCATGGTTTCCTCTAGCTCAAGAGCAAAATGCTCTGGTTCTCCAGGGAATAACTGAGCACACCAGACTAACATGAAAGCACAGTGCCTTATTAGCTTGCTCTTGATTTGCCAGCAAGAAAAAGATTAACTCAACTGTCAGAGTTTTCCAAGTCAGGCATTTTGAAGGGGAAAACTGATGAGGAATAAGGATCTTCCCTTTTGGTAGGAGCTCCTAACACTCTGCAGAGTTAACTACCCACCTCAGCTGCTGTGTGCTCACTCACCTAACTCGATGCACGTGATCCCCAGAGACCAAACATCCACCTTCCCGTCGTACTGCCCCTCGTCCATAGCAAGGATCACCTCTGGTGCCATCCTGCCAACCACAGAGCAAAGGCTGCCTTAGGGGATACACAGGGTCACTCCAAGCACACCACCTGGGGTGGTTCCATCCCCTTTGGCAAAGCCACAGACCAGGAGAGACAACAGGGAGCTGAGGAAAAGGGTGCTGGAATGGAACAAGGACTGACCACACAAGCAACTTGCCAGAGGAAGGGCTAAAAGCAAGAAAGGAAAGGGGGCAGGAAAAAAAGAGGCAAGGGGGCAGGAAAAAAAGAGGCAAGGGGGCAGGAAAAGGGTCAACCCAGTAACTTCCCTGTTAGCAGAATACACTGGCACCCCCTATTTCCAAGGTCATTGTAGCTGCAGGCTGACAGCAAGGGGTGGGAGAGCCCTAAAGGCACTCCTTGCACCCTCCCCCAGGATTTCCCCTTGGCTCACCAGGAGCATTTCAGCAGACAAATGCAGCCTGTGGGTGCAGCTATGAACGGAACTGGGGAACTGGGAACAGTGAGGACATACGGTGGTCCAGGCTAAAGGGATGAAGTGAGGACAGAGGAACAGCAGGCCGAGCCTGCAAAAATTCAGCCTCTTAAATTGTGCTCTTCCAAAAAAACGGCTTCCTGCCAAACAGCCTCATTCCAAGGCTGGGCCATGGTGACCTCCCAGCACTGCCTGGGGCCTCTGCCACAAAATCAATGGAGCGTGCAGCTGTGCTGGTCCTCGGTGCTGGGAATGCCAAGGAACTCAGGTGACCCTTCAGCAATTCCTTCAAAACAGGATTTAAGTGGCTGTGTGACTTCCAGTCAGATTAACAGGATCCCTTTCTCCATGAACGTCTTAGTCTCATCACCTGTGGCAAGTCTGAATTATTTTTAAGCCAACGGCACCTGCAGGAGTGGAGCCATTTCCAAGCAGTGCACAGCCTAAACCCCTCCTTGAGGAAGGACAGACTTCCTGAAGATCTGGACACAGGGATGTCAGGAAAACTGCCTGGCCAATGAACATTCTATCCAGGTACTATTATTGTATTGTGAAGCACTGGAAAGGGAAGAGAGCAGTTTTATAAAGGACTAAAGCACTGCAGGTTTCACTCACCAGTAAGGCGTTCCCACAAAAGAGTTGGCAGGGGAGACTATAGATGCAGACCCAAAATCAGCAAGTTTCACTTGACCTGGTTCTGTTAGAAGAATATTTCCAGCTTTAATATCCCTTTAATGGAGAAAAAAAAAAGGAAGAAAAAAGTAATTTAGTAGCATGCAAACTCTGATGAGATGCTTTGTCTGCAATTTGTAATGCTAGAACAGAGTCACAGAGAGGAATTCACTGACAATGTTTTAACAGCAAGTTTGGAGTAACCTTTATTCTCCCATTCCCTAGACAGCACTGCTTGGAAAGTAATATTATGGAATATTTCATCCACAAGTGATACTCATATATCCCAACACTTCTGCAGCAGGACAAGGGCTGAAGTCTTGTGTGTGCAAGAATGAACACTTCAAAAGAACAAGAGAGACAGCACAGGCTGTCCCCTTCACTGTCACCTCCACTGCCAACTTCTCTGTACAACAGCCAAAGGGATGGAGCATCTCTCCCACAAGGAAAGGCTGAGAGAACTGGAATTGTTTAGCGTGGAAAAGAGAAGGCTTCAGGGTGCACTAACTGTGGCCTTCCAGTACCTGAAGGACACCTACAGGAAAGACAGAGGTTTATTCCCTATTTACAAGGGATGGAGGGGCAGGACACAGGGAATGGCTTCCCACCAGGGTTAGATGGAAAATTAGGAAGGAATCCTTCCCTATAAGGGTGATGAGGGCCTGGCAGAGGGTGCCCAGAGAAGCTGTGGCTGCTACTGGATCCCTGGAAGTGTCCAATGCTGCTTGGAACAGCCTGGGATAGTGGTGCCCCTACCCATGGCAGGGTTGGCACTGGATGAACTTTAAAGTCCCTTCCAAGCCAAACCATGCTGTGATTCTGCACCACGGCTCAAAAGCCACATCAGGTATCAGCAACATATCTGCCAGCCTCGTGCCTGCAATTAAATGATAAAATGAAAACCAAGAATTCCCTGCTTTTCCATGCCCAGCGTGAGGCGGGAGCAGCCGCGCAGGGCCTGCAGCGCCGCCCCCTCGCCACCAGGTGGCGCCCTCGCGCCAGGTCCCCGCGCGGGGCCGGACCCGCGGGACCCGCTCCCAAAAGCGGGTCCCCTCTCCCAAAATCCTGACCCTTTTCTCCCTCAGCCTCGCCGCTCCCACTGGCGAAGGAACTTCTCCCTGGAGCTGTGCACAGCAGCGCAGCGCTGCTCCCACCCAGCCAGGGCTTGCCCTCTCGCCTCTCCTTTTCTGCCACAGCAGCCCCAAAACCAGAAATGTGCCGCTGCTTCTCATTTCTGGGTGAGCAGATTGGCCTTCCCATCTCGGCAGCTAAAAGGTGGAATACCCCTTGGATGAAATCCAAGTCACAGAAGCACAGGATAGTTGGGGTTGGAAGGGACCTGTGGAGATCACCCAGTCCAACGCCCTGGAGCAGGTGACCCACGAATGTGGGTTGGGAATGTCTCCAGAGAGGAAAATCCATGGCCTCCCTGGGCAGCTGTTCCAGGGCTCTGCCACCTTCCATGGAAAAGTACTTTGATTTCTCCTCAGGTAGTTTTATCCTAAACTTACACTTCCATCACCCGATTGTGATTCCATCACACCTCTGTGGCCCCTCTGCTACCAAAAACCAACCCATGCAATACCAACCCAGTTTTACTTATTCATATATAAATATGAAAAAATATCTAGTATAGTCTAGCTCAGTGAACTCCAATTTATTTGGCACATTTAGGGTGATCCTCTTCTTCTAGTATTTAGTGCAACATTCCTGTGTAGCCTTTGTTACCAGGGTCTGCACAGAACACTTGCCAACAAGGCAGGGAAAATGTTGGTAGAATAACATTTTCCAGGGCTGTTTAAAGCCAGTGAAGCAGCTTTGAGACTCCAGGGAGCAGCAAATGGAAGGGCAGGAGCTCCAGCCTCACCTGTGGATCCTACAGTGGGAGTGCAGGTAGGCCAGCCCCTGCAAGGCACCGTGGGTGATGGCAGCAATTTCCACTTCCTGGAGTGGTTTCTTGTGAACTACAGGGGGAAAAAAAATCAAGAAAATGAAACAAAACAGAAGAAAATTATAAATAAGCTTTCTCTTTCCCAAGAAAACGTTTTTTAAAGAAAGAAATCCCATCAATCTGCTACAAAAAGAAATTAGGGAAGAATTCTTCCCTGTGACGGTTTTGTGGTCCCTTCCAACCCAAACCATTCTGTGATCCTGTCATCTTGGCCCCCAAGGAACACTAGTTTTTGTAAACTTTAGCTTTGATTCCCTATTTTGACTCAGATTCCCCTATTTCTTTGCAGGTGCTGTTCCAGTGTTGAGGTCACATCAACCTCCTGTCCTAAAACCCATCTGTAATTATTCCAGCACACTGCAAGGCAAGAACAAAGGTGATGTCTGCAGGATTTTATTATGGATATTCTGAAAACAGGCAGTCTAAAAAGGCACAGATTACAGGAACATACCCATATACTTTAATACCTCCATTTGACAAAATTAAAATGTGCATGCCAACTACCTCTAGCACTGGGAAAGCCTCAAATTCTTCCTAGAGAATGGAGCAGGACAGGCAAACGGCCTGTACCATCTGCAAAACCCTACTCTGAGGGAACAGCCTCCCATGAAACTCAGGTGGGGGGCACTAGCAAAAAGAAAATCCAAGATATATCAAACTTACCTTCTAGCAAATCAGAAGCTGATCCTAAACAGTACTCCATAACCAACTGCAAAAGAAGAGAACATCATGCCTTCAAGTATCTCTCAAAGCATTTTGAAATTAGAAAACATCTTTACATTCCAAATTAAAATCACATGGTGGTTTTAATGCCCTGATTAAGGAAAAAGTAAGTAGTAGGTTTTGTTAGTTTTCCATCAGAAGATGCAAAATTTGACTTTATTTTATTACTGTTCACCACAAACCCAAAGCTATTTCAGTGCCTGTGCTGAGGATTTGAGTGCTGCAGTGTCCATTTGTTCTAAGTGCCCCTCACTCACCCACGCCGTGTGCTCCTTCAGGTAACAGCCCTTGTACTCTATGGTGTTGGGGTGCTTCAGCTGTTGCAGAAACTTGACTTCTTTGATGATATCCTGCCATTTCTAATGAAAAAAAAAAAACAAAGCAAGAAGTATAAATACATTTCTCTTCTTAATCCTCAACATCTTTTCATGCACCACACACTGTTGGACAGTCTGAAAAGTAACTATAAAACTATTTTACAATACAAAGATGGAAAGTCAGTGTTACAAAAGCAGAGCTGTAAATCAGTTGTCTGGGTCCCTACTGCACTGAGATACCCCCAAGATATATTTAACAGCTTGAGGACTGCCAAAATATTTTTCCTCATTTTAACTGCAATACATCTCACTTAAATGCTGCTGCTTTGCAAATCAAAGTGTTCAGTGGCCTCTAAGTTAGTAAGAAACTACAGAGAGCAGCAGTAAGCTGCTCACCTTCTGTAACACAGCACTAAACCACTGACATTTGGGAGACCAACAAGCAAGCAAAGAAAAATGAGTTTAAACCACCCGTTTGCTCTTAACAAACAAACACGCCCTGCACATCCACACACCAGTCCAAAGGAACAGTGTGTCCAAGTTTCACACAAAAATAAGAGGAACAATTAACAAGCAACAACTGAAATGAGACTGAGATGAGCAAGTCTTTGCAATTTGATGGATCCTCAAGAGTTTCAGAGAGCTGTGCTTCAGTGGCCAGTGCACTCTAAATATGCTTCTTAATAAAATTATTTCTGAAACAAGCCCCATCCAGGCATTCTGAATCCCCACTCACTTCCTTAAACTGAGCTATTTGTCAAAATTTGCATAAACTCATTTTCTCTCCCCAAATCTCCACGATTTCCATGGAAGGAAGCAGCAGCTCCTGCATTAAAAGCTGTTCTGCTGGGGTCAAACCAGAGCTGCAGCTCATTTCACTGCTCAGATTTCCACTGGAGCTGCCACAGCTCCTGAATGCACAATTGCCTTTTTCCTCTTACCTCATTCGTTTGCTTTCCACTATAGGACATCTTCTTGACTGCCACCACCTCATTAGTGTGGGAATTCGTAGCCTGGAGTAGGGAAAGAGAAACTTTGAAAAAAGCAAGAAATAGATTGAAAAAACCTTCCTTTTTTCCTCCCCTCCCCTCAGACTGAGCTGTGCCTGTGGCAAATGCAGGCTTTCTTTTTCCTACATTTTTGGTAAGCTCCTACACCTCAGAGACATCTTCCTCAGGGTTAGATTTACCACACAACTATTAGGACACACTTCCCTGGTTTTATCTGTCCATTATCCACTGCTCCTCCCTCAGACACTTTGTGCTACTTCTCTATCGATATGTAAAAGGTCCAATATTGCACCT
The DNA here is from genome assembly GCA_013397315.1 of Donacobius atricapilla. NCBI lineage: Eukaryota > Metazoa > Chordata > Aves > Passeriformes > Mimidae > Donacobius > Donacobius atricapilla. The sequence goes on from WBMY01005226.1 coordinate 771,674, forward strand.
ACTGAGAACCTGCAAAATACAGTTTTATTGGAATAGCAGTAGAAACAGTTTTAGATGAACCCTTTGGCAAAACATTTGCCGAAGAAACAAATAAAGAGGTGTATAAAAATCTCCACGATTTCATCCAAAAACTACATTCATCCAAAAACTACATACAACACTGACATTCCTGAATAGCTATTTCAATTTCCAGCTTCAAGAATATGATTCAACCTGGAATTTATTTAAATTAAAAAGCTTTCCTTTCACTGCACTAGATCTTAGTTTTGTGATCAAGATTATGTAGCCATCAAAAATCTACTTTTCTGCAGCCTGGATGATGTAGGGATGGTAACAGGAGACTAAAAACTCAGGTTTGGAAAGACCTCTCCTTTCCTGGACTGGCCCTGCCCTCATTTTTGCATGTTAAGGGTAAAAATCATCAAGCTTTTGGTCTTAAAACAGTTGCAGAAATCTCTGTACCTCCAACCATTTTTGGGACAAAAAAATTAGTGACAGTTAAAAGCTTAAACTATAATAGGAGCTAAATGTGGTAAATCCTCCTTTCAAGTAATGTATTAACTAATGACATTTTTTGAGGCATGTGGGGACTTCAAAGAAAAACTCTGTTGAGTGAACCAATGGAGCACAGGAATTACTGAAGGGAGGTGACACAGGCCCCTGACAGGACACACTCCTCAAACGAGACAGAGAAAGCTGAAAATTAGTAACTCTGGGATAAGGCAAAGCCCTTTCCCACCACTTGCCACCCCGATTCAGCACAGAGAAGAGTGTTCTACTCAGATGAATTAATGCTTTCTTTCTGCCTGTCACATTAATTCCAAGTAGCTCCACCTGACCATGGTATGTGTCCTTCCAGCCAGGATTTGTCACTGAAGGACACACTGCCACGTCCCCAGAGGTGGGGGAAAAGTTCTGGCTGCACCAAGTGCTTGGCATGCTCCTGGCTGAGACAACTCCCAGGGCTGGATGAGCACACCTGGGGAACAGCCACTTGCTGAAGCAGTTTTGGGCCTATTTGAGATGATACCTTGAGAAATTATATCGTTATGCCTCAAAATACAACATGAAATACTTATATGACATAAAATTTAAAGTTCCTCTCCTTACAACAGTTCCACCAATACCTTCATCACGTCACACAACTCCGAACAGTGAATTGGAATGCTTAAAATAACTCATGCTATCTATGGCCAGCTAGAGGTGTCAGGGATCTTACCTGAATAGTTTACTGATATTCAAAAACCCAGTTCCAGTGGACCTGATCCTCCTGAGTGGCTGACCATAGTTCAAAGGAGCTTTAATTTGGCTTTAACTGATTTTTTCAATACTGATTCTATTTCAGTTTCACTAATGCCAAGTGGATTATGATTATTTCCAATTCCAATATTTTGGATTTAGCTTTGTTTGATACCAACTGTAAAAGCACCATTTTTCACATTTCCAGATTAAATTCTCTTGCCTGTATCAATGAATGCCATTCATCCTTCCTGCTTGAATTCCCATTCCTCTGAGGACTCTCTCCTTGCTTGTGCCATAAAGGAATTTGCAGTGATTTCCAAGCATATGAACTCCAAGTATCTTGAAACTCCAGTTTGGCAAATGAGTTTTCAGCTGTTTAAGTTCAACTTTCAGCATCAAACTGCACAAAACACCATACACTTGACCTGGATATTTGGGTGCACTATTAAGACTATAGTAAACTGCTACTATAAACACAGCTGGAACATTAAAGAGATCAGGAGTGGTTTGGAAACACTTATTATTATGTGTGCTATCACAAAACAAATGCACACGAAGTACTAAAAACTCAAGGAACACCTCCTTCTACAAATGCTCAAAAACCTCCAAAACGTCACTTGAAATGATTCTGTTCTCCAAAAAAAAGAAAGAACTCTACTTACAAAATAAACTGCTCCAAAACTTCCATGTCCAATTTCATGCAAACCCACAAATATTTCCTCAGGATCATCTTTGTAGAACAGGTCAGCTATTTCTGGGTCCTTTGGCACCCCTTTGCGCATGTTGAAGCGTGTTAGGAACTGGTTTGTGCTCTCAAGTCCCAACCAATTTCTTCCTTCATCGACAAAGCCGTTTGCAGACAGCTCTCAGCACCTGGTGGGAAAAGTTCATCTCTAATCTGCTTCCCTTGCACGTGTTTCTGTTCACACTTCTCTGACAGCAAAATGAGAGGAAACACTTCCAGCAGCAATAGGCTTCACCATTGCTTCCTCCCTCCAGCTAATTCTTTTTAATTATTAGTCCTATTTAGATAAAGAGATTAAAATGCATTCAGGATACAACAGCTCTTTATCTCACACAGGAAGCAAGTGCTGCAGTGAGACTGAAGTCCACTTGAATTCAAGAGTCCTGTTGCTATGCAAAACATCCTGTGACAGGAGTTTGTTATTCTTCACGCCAGGCTCCCAATGTGTCAGGTTTTAGACTCTCTGTTGTTCCTCCTACTTTCCTGGGCTGTTTGCTTTGTTTCTCTACTCCCAATTGCCAGCTGCTGCTGGTGGAAAAGTCAGCTGCTACTCCACAGCAACACTTTGCAGCCATGTAATTGTTATTTCTCTATTTATTTACTCAGAGCTGAATGACAGCCAGTGCTGCTGGATTGTGATCACTCCCAGCACATGGAATTGCTTTTGCAGAATCCTAAACTCCATGATATAAGGCAGATCTTTGCCTCCTTAAACTCTTGCCTTAGCACAGACCTAAGCTGCATCTAAATTAAAAATAAAATTTTGGGAATGAATACTGGAAGTTATGTGGGAAGGAAAAAAACAAAAGGAAGAAACATCCTAATATCAGGAAGCTTTCCATTTCTTAACAAAACATCTTGAAAAATCTGCATCGACTCAATAAATACTGGTATGCAAAGCATTGATGGGGGCCTTTACCCATCTGCTTTTGGCTTGTGAAACAGAGCAGAGGAGCTGCAGCTGAGTCACCTGGAGCAGTTTCCATCAGTCGGTAACAAGTCTCAGAGCTACCTTCACATCTGTGGTTCAGCACCTCACTTACTGAGGGCACATCTTGTCAGCACACACCAAACTCCTGCAAACACACCCCAGAACCTTCCGCCTGTACCATGATATAAGCCAGGGCAACATTTAATGGGAGACCAGCTGAAATATAACAGTCAGATAAATTTTAAACTAAAACACACATAGAAAAGGCTTTAGATGGTTTTGGACTTCAAGTGCCACCTGGATGAATGCAGAATTTTGGCCTAGTGCTGAGACAACCTCCCTGGCTCACGGTCAGTGATGGAGCAAGGAGAGATGCAGTGAGAGGAGCCCACCTGGATAACTGTGGCACCAACCATGCTCTGTGGCTCACATTCCTTCCAGCAGCATTGTCCTGTGCTCCCAGTCCTCCAGACTCTCCTATTCTGCAAAGGAAAACAAGGAGCTGTATTTAGAAAAATGATTTTGAAGTTTTACACCTTATCTTAACACACAAAAACACCACATCCAGTAAAGGCCAGTGACTACCAGGCCCCACTGGAAAGCACAAGGAGAACCGGCTGAGAATGCTGATGGTGTGTCTTTAGGTGAGGATAAGCACTTCCTGCGCTCCAAAGCCCTGGAATTATGTATCATTGGAGGACAGAAAACCAGGAAGAGAGGTTAAATGCCAAATTTTTTGGCTTTTATAAAGACTCTTAAGCTTGCTAGGGGCACAGGAAGTTCCCTTTCAGACCCTGCTTTTTAGATCATCTGTAAAAGGGACAAAGCTCAGAAAAAATCCCCATCCCTGGAAGTGTCCGAGGCCAGGCTGGACGGGACTTGGAACAACCTGGGATAGTGGAAGGCGTCCCTGCCCAGGGCAAGGGAGTGGAACTGGATGGGCTTTAAGGTCCCTTCCAACCTAAATCATTCCATGCTTGCATGAGAAGCTGACAAACCTGGGTCCATTACTTGACTCTGTGTTCTACCTGATGACACACAAGATCCCAGGGAAAGTCGTGGGCATTAGTAAGTCAAGCACTGCTGAATTCCACCAGGGAGAGTATGAGCAATGAAAAGATGGAAAAGGAGTGCCAGACAGTGAGCCCCATCAGCTGAAATCAGGTCAGAGTGAGGGATGTCACCCACTGCAGCCACCCACCCCCATGGGAGTAGGAACACCCCCAAAGAGCCACTGCTGTCCCCTCAGAGGAGTGGGACATAGGGAGAGCTGGGAATCAGCCTGAACTCATGGAAAATGTTATCGTGTAGTGACATGCACAGCAAAAGTGCTTCCAAATTAAGCACAGTGTAACAGTTACATTGCCAAAATCTGAATTAATAGGCACCTGATTTAATAACACACTAACTCATGCCCTCCTTTATTAGGGAAAAAATAAATGAGCAGAAATCTTCCTGCTAAAAGCTAACATTACCAAAAATGCTATTTTTGTTGCTTTATTTCACCACAGGCCAGTACTATAGAGCTGTTAAAAGGCTATTTGAAAAGCACCAAAAAAAAGGTCCTGCAATGTTTTGCTTTTTAAAAAATATCTCAAGTATAAACAAAAGCCAGATGAATGAAATGATTATTCATTTTCAGCTGATTGGCCTCACCCAAAGGTGCTATATTTACTACAGCCCTGCAGACAGGGCAAAGAATGCAGTATTTCAGGTCTGGCATTCTTCAGCCAACAGAAAAATCCATCTGGCTTTAAAAAAATAAAAAACAAACGGATGGAGAAAACAATTTATCCGTCTCCAGTCAAATGAACCTCTCTGCCATTAAGAGAGACTGGCAGCTCCAATATTCAAGGTATTTAAAATGGGAGGCTAAATGTCAATACTTAAGAGTTAAGCCCTAAGTAATAATGTCATTTTCCAATTAGGGCAGACATGAGTAGTGAGGCAAGTAAATATTCTCAGTAAATCTGCTCAGCAGGACTATTATTTCCCAGTAATGAATATCAAAAAACTTAGGATGGAAAGTGTATCAACAGCAACCTGAGTTGTGTTGACTGAACATGATCACAGAGTGATCCATAGGATCCCACAAACAGTGAGAGCCCTCGGCACTGACACCAGCACAGCACCAGAGTCACAGTCTGGGTGCTGGACAGTGTACAACACCACAGATACACATCACACCGCTTCCATTTGGGCTGGCAAGGTCACAAATCCTTAACATCACACTTCTCCTCTAAATGTGTGGAGACTGAAATAAAAATGGTTTCAGTCAAGGCAGAGCACTGTAACAGTTGAATGCCATTAGTAGAAAAAAATTAAGTTCAAGGTATGGTCAATTTGAGCAGGTCCTTTTCATTACCAAAGTGCTGAATTAATACTCTAAGAAACAATTTCTATTAGAAGCCCGATTTCTGCTTTTCAGCCTTTATGGATGAGCAACATTTGAGACTCTGCATGTCCTGGAGACCTCAAAAGGAAACATCATTAATCACACTGGCAGTGACTTAGGGGAATGACAAGTGACTCAAGATTTTAAGGGTTTGGGAGATCAGCATTTTGTTCAGACAGCAGTTTCCTCAATGCTAAGTAACCCTCCCATTTAAAAAGCATGAATTAACTGCTTTTGCTACAGGTGTCTGCACAAAGGTTCTCTCCTACCACTTACAACTTCCAGGTGCTGCATTAATAACAACAGAAAACACCTTGACCTGAATATAAAGAACAAAACCCAACTGGAAGCACTTTTAAGAGAAGCAAAACTACCAACATTTGCAAATAATCCATGGATTTAAAACTGTTTGTCAATAAGATAAACTTGAGAACTTGTAAGTGTGTGGCTTGTGAAAACAGAGTTTGAATTGCATCTCCCAGCACCCTAGGGCTGTTTCAAATGCGCCCAGAAACGCACAAAATTAATTTTAGTTCCAACTACACCAGGGTACTTCCCAAAACAAGGACAGAGTTTTCCACTTCATGCAGAAAAACAAACTACAGGAAACAGGGTGGACCAGCAGCAGATTCCACTCAGAGGAGGAGCAACATGACATGGCTCATGCACCCATTTTTAGATGCCTATTTTGAGGGGAATAAATTCACACCAGAATTAATTTTCCCAAGAATGGCAAGCACAGAGCCCCATTTCATCACTTCAGTCTCTCCAAAACCTAGAATACAATGTAAAGAAGGAAATTCTGAGATAATTTCAGCTGATAACTGTCCTGAGTAAGAAACCTTTAGAGCTTGAAGTAAGGAAGCTGCTCAAGTTCCCCTGCAGTCCTCACCCACAAACTGACACGGTTTTGTTGGTTTGATTTGGGCAGCTTTTGTGTTGTTTTTAAGAAGCTGGAGCTCTTCCCCTTCCCTTTAATTGGCACATATGGCTGGCTGCCCAGGCCAAACACAAACACTTCATCCTGGGCTGATTCCCTCACATGAAGACCACAGCCTTGGATGAACAGCCCACTATTTTAGAGAAGCTTTTTGGAGAACACTCTGGAACCTCTACATTTTAAGCTGTTCCATGTAATTTCTTTGATTGTTAAGAATTACCTCCCAGCTAACTTGATATAAGTGAACACAATGTGTTTTTTCTAGGCACTTCACCCATTTTAATGCGCAAGTCAGTCAGATTCACATACCTGGCACAAAAACTCAAGCTATGAACAGGGCGTACAAAAATCACCTCCACCATTTTAAGCCTTTGTTTGCTTAAATAAATCACCAGTTGCAAGACTCAGGAAAGATTTCACTCTGGTCTAGAAGCAGCAAGTCCTCTCACATCCTTCCCTCAGATTTCTCTGAAGCAAAATGATTCACTCGGTATGGAACCGGAACAGAAGGTACCCAGTGACCTTCAGAAGCAAAGAAATATTCCTGAGCATTTGGGACTCCGCAGATATCAGGGCAATGTGCCCCAAGGGCACACAGCAGGAGGAGCAGCCTCAGGAAATTGAGACACGGTCTGCCAGGAAAGCTGGATAACGTGAACAGAACCACACCAATGGTACCAGCAGCAGTTCCTCAAACGCCACCTCTATTGCTTGGCTTTTCCAAGGAACAACTTCCCAGAACATCCAAGTCAATGCCACACACCATTCCTATCAACATCTGGGTGCAACCACAGCTCCTCACCACCTCCAGCTTCTGGAGAGAAGTGCAGGAATTTCCCTTTGGAGTGTTTGGCTCTGCAGTGCACCTGGAATTCCATCCCAGCACTGTGCTCGGGGTTCAGGGCTGTCCAGAGCTCGCGTGTGCATCAGGTCATGTGGAGTTCACACATTACTCATGCTAATAAAACCCTGAATCACAACTGTTCTGACCCAGGCCATCGCTGCATGCTGCCCCTGGGGTATGAAATCCAGCTAATAACTTGCAGGGCTTGTTGTAGATAAATACCTTCACAAAAACAGCTCTTTTTTCCTGATAAGGAGCAGCAGTTCTAAAGGAAACGTTCAATTTATAATTCCCCTATGACCACTCTATGTGTGGCAAAATACAATAAACTTATTAAAAAAATTAAATATAAGACAACCTTATTAAAATGAATTAAAAAAAATAAAATCAGCAGGCTTAAAGTCAAGAAATAATCAGTTTCAGTCATCGAGAATGTTTTCAACAAGTATGAAATCAAGCCACAGGCCAGCCCTCCCCAAAGGAATAGTCCCAGTTTTGCTCTGGAATTCCACTGCTTTGCTAAATATGTATAATCACAGCTACCCAAAATCATGGGCTATGGCCTGGGCTTTAGTTTGAAAGTCAAACAGCATCATTCTGACAATAGATTTATAATGAAAATGCAAGAGGCACTGGGTGTAGCTTCCCAATAGTTTTCCTGTTGAATTTAAAACAATTTAATGAAATATGTATGCCCTTGTTAAGTTTAAGGGTCATTAACGTGTCTTGGATTAGAACCTGTATTTTACCATGAAATCTAGAGAGCATTGTTAGAGTTTCTCAGGCTTATTTAACAAGATTAAACACTTTCAGTCATGAAATAAACCTTGTCTAATTAAAGATAAAGGGAAGAAAAAAGGCTTCCTGCTCCCCACAACAACATTTCATAATATTTCATTATGGCACACTTGAAATAATTCAGCAGTACATCTGGAAGAGAGGAAGGATCCATGAATCATTTGAAACCCTAACATACATAAGCCCAAATAACGTCATACACAGAAATACAAATTTCATCAGATCTTCTCACCAAAACATCTCTAAAAAGCATCACAGATGGGTCATGAAATTGAGAAAATTGCCTTCCTATTTTCATTATTTTTTTCTTCTCTTTAGTGTTTTTATCAGGCTCTTCATCATGTTGCTTAAAACTCCAGACCATTATAAATTGATGAGTATTATGCTCTCTGTGCTACTCAGAGGCACAAATAAGTCATCGGATTTGTTTGTGGAAGCCTCAGGAGACACCAGCACACTCAGAATTTCCTACCTATTAATGTAATGGTTTCCAAAAAGCTGGATCCATTTTGTGATTTAAAGCTATTTTTAGGTACTTTTGAAAAAGAGGTTATATTTTGACCAACACATAATCGAGAAAAATAAAAACAAAAAACCCATCCAGCAGCTGACAATTCTATTCCCAGAGTGTCCGGGGTGATGGTGCACTGAGATCTGAGCTGCTCCAACTCACCAGCATTACAACTCAGAGCTGTAGGATCCCATGGGGGACACTGAGGCCACCACAGTGGCCACCAGGTCATTTAAATAGCAAACGAGGCTGAAACCTCATCTCCACCTCCAGTTCAAGTGTAGAAGTGACTGCCACAGTAACTCTGAACACAACAAAATTCTTTGTATTTTAAAAGTACTTTCCTTACCTTAACTTAGATGGCCTGACTTCTGATTTGTCCCTTAAAGCCAGAAACTGCAGGGACTGTTAGATTTAACTACCAGAGGTTAACATATAATTATGTTACTGGACAGTTACTGCATGCTAGTCAAGGAAAAGGTGTGTTCTAGGAGAGGCATGTGAACATATTTACATAAGAAAAGCCTGCGATGCCATTTGGGGCAAAATGTAATTTCATTATGTAAGTAACAGTCCTAGTATAGCTACATGGATTTTGTCATAACATTAGCTGACTTTGAAAAAGGAGTTTTCTATTTAAAAATCCTGTTTATTCTCTCTGTGCAAGAAAACGTAAACTCAGGTGCTGATTTTCTGGAAGCTGCATCACAGTAAAACTGGCCAGAAGGAATCACGCAGGAGGCCCTTACACAAAGCAAGGAAACAGACACAGGCTGTGCGCATGAAGGAGGAAAAGACAAGACATTCCCTGGTCATGCAGGGTGAGAATACCTCTCACAACAAATCAAATTGTAGGATTTAAACTTTTTTCTTCTCTTTGAAGGGACAGGGGTAAGGATGTATGAAGCATTTTCTTCATGATTCTAAGAAAATCCAGGAATCTTTACCATGACTGATTATTACTAAAACAACCCTCATAAAACAACCCCAAACATCAATTTTACAGAAGGTGAGTTGCACAGTGCTGCATATGTTTTTCCTCCTCTCTGGATGAAAGGGAAAGGCTTCTCATCCTGACCTGCTGCTGGTTTATTAAGCAGAGAAAGCCACAGCACTCCAACACATTTCCACAACATTCCCAACCTGGCTTTCCACGCTCCCATGATGTATGTACCCCAAGACACCTTGTTTTCACTGTGTTATACTTCCCCCTTTCTTTGCCCCCTGAATCTCTCCCTGCTACAACTTCTCCTTTCTCAGCCCTCCTTCCTGCCTGCTCTGTGCCAGCCAGAGATAACACTTTAGGAAACAGCCTTTTGGACTGCTTCAGTTTATCATCATTTCTGATCTGCCTGCCCTCAGTGACTCCAGCACATCCAGCTCTCCTCCTGACCTCTTTATAGGCACAACGGCAAACATTAACATAAATAACAGGAATTTGTTCCATGCTGGCATCATCAGAAATGGCTACACCTGTCTCATTCAGGTGCCAAAGTCTGCTTCAGGAGTGGCGTTAAAGGAGAAAAAGCTGATTTGGGAAAACCCAAAAAACTCCATTTCACATGGGAATATTATTATTAAAGGATGATAGACTTAGTCTAGCAGGTACCAGCCAAGGAAATATCAGTAATTAATATTACATGACTTACCCATTGACTTTCTAAGTTTCTTCTTTTATAAGCTGCAATTTTTACAGCCATTAATGAAAGAGACAGAAGTGAAATAAGAGTGGCTAACATCCAAAATCTCCTTATTATCATCTAGTAACTGCGTCCAAGAAGACAGTGATTAACCTCTATGAAAAGAGCACTGGATAGCTGGAAAGAAGAAAGCTCACGTGCTGCTTTTATTCACAAAGAATTCAAAGTTTGCTGTGTCAGTCATTGCATGTATTTGTAAGACAGCCCCCTCATGGATCCCTCCTCTTCAGGATCATTTTAACACCCATATGACAACTGCAGCCCTTGACTGCATGCAGAAGTTATCACTGTTATGAAAATACCAAAGTATCATGCCTAAGAAAGTAATAAAGAGATTTTTTTTCTGCCACAATACAGCAAACCGCCCCCAAACAGCATGACTGTTGTGAGACTATTGAGATGGAAAGAAAACCCACAGTGAATGATGCCAGTTTTCAGGCAGGGATATAACTGGGAATAATGAATGGCTCCTTCCAGGTAGGAAGCCATAATGTGGAACCCACATGATAGGAGGAAAAAGAAAATTAAAAAGAAAATTAAGAAAAAATAATATTTAATATGTTGTCAAATATCCATTACAATAAGTTCAAGAGTAATGTTAAGGAAGAATACTAACAAAAAAACTCCAATCCAAAATCTGACAGAATTCTAAACTGAAACAACTATTTTGCTTCAGCAGATTAAAAAAAATTCTGAGTTAAGACTGAAATTACACCAACCACACCATGTCATTAATCCCATTCTATGACAATATACAACACCCAGAGACTCTTAAAATAACTGGGTAGCTGAGAGGTCCAGGTCTGTGATTTCAGCCTTTAGTTTTGTCATCTTGGGTTTTATCAGGTCATAAAAGGCCCCTAATATTGCTTTAATGCAGAAAAACCCTACTATTTTAAATTGGAACTGGAAGGCAAACAAAAATTTGCTTCACTGAGCACTGGAATCAGATGCGTAAAATGAACTTAACATTGCAGCTCAAGTCAGAGCCTTGATCAGGCACATTTTTGGTTCCACCAAAGGGAGGTTGGCAGCGGCAGGGACAAGGAGAAAGTCACCTGGATTAGGATACGCCACCTGGCAGGTACCTGTCCCCTCAGCATCCTCTCTTCCCTGTTTTTTTTAATTAGCATTGCAGCATTGAAGAATCACTACACAGTTTTAACTGACTTTAATTCTCGTTTTAAATAATCTATGCATAAATTTCATTTTTCCACTCGAAATTCCAAATGCAAGTTTCAGCATTGCATCCTTGTGCACAGGGACATCCTCAGATGAGCTTTAATGTGCTGAGATTTAATATTTCAAAATATTTCAAAAGGCAGAGAGAAAAAAAAAAATCAGTAAACTCCAGCTACTTGGTGTATAGAAAACAAGGCAGAACTAAGGGGAGAATAAGGGATGTGACTATCTTCTCACAGGCAAAGAAAGCAGAGTCTGTCTCCCAGGACCTAGTGGGTCTTTTTAGGAAAAGTGGAAGGTAGATCACCATGGAAACCAAGTACTTTATGAGCTACTTCAGCAATGCAATTTGCTATGATATGAACATAATCAGGCGAGCAGCAGTTCCCTTCCAACCAACTAAGAAAGCTTTTAGCACAAAGAGTGAGTGCATTTCTGTCTGCTGGAATTCCCAAAAAAAAAAAAACCAGATTCTGCAAAAGACACTACGGGTATCAGTTGGAGAAAACGTTATCAAAGCTTCAATTCAATTTTCTGGTCACTGATGGAGACATCTGAAGACTTACAGAGCCCAGGAAAGGAAGCCATCAGGAGGGGAAGGTCAAACTTCCTCATTGCTGGCCCAGCTTCTGTGTCAAGTACCCAAATCACATCAGATCACTGCACAAAACCACCAAGTGACAGCGTTCGGGAGGGGGGCTGCAGGGACAAGGGGAGCTTCTGTGGGTGGCAGTGATGGACACTCATGGCATCTGAGGGTAGGGGAGACAGGCAAGAGAAATTCAGGTCAGATGCATTCATTAAAACAAGAAAATATAATGAAAAGGATAGCAAAGCAAAATGAAAGGCCACCATAATTTAGAAACATTTCTATTTCTGCATGAGAAGCTAAGTAACTGGCAGCTGACACTGGAATGTGTGTTCAATGCCTAACAAAAACTCAGGCTTATTGGCAAACACTGCACAGGAAGAACCATGTAGAGATTGCTCTAAGATATGGCTGAGCTTTATTTTTGCTCTAATGATAATTTACTATTTTGAATCGCCACCAAAAAAGCCATTGAGCAGTTTTCTATTTTTGAGATGGCTGCTGGAGTAATGACACAGATTTGTGTATATCAAATTAGCACCACCAAAAGGGGTTTGGTCACTTATCTCATAGATAAGGTTAATTCATAGCAGAGGTGATAAATCATCATGTTAAAAACACACACAGCCAGGCCCACCTTGAGTGACTCAGACCTGAGCGATCTCAGCAGAACAGGGGCTGGTGAAATGCATTTGGTACAAAAATAGGGTAACAGACAGCAGTAATAATATTTTCAGCTACTTTACACATTACTGAATTTTAAATTAATTGTAACCACACAGGAAAAAGACCTGGGGGTTGCTGCAGACAGCTCTCTGAAAACATCTGCTCAGCAGGCGGAGGCAGTCAAAAACAGGCAAATGGAATGTTGGGATAAATGCGATGACAAGAAGCCATGGCCAAAAGTATGGATGGATACAAAAATATTACATGTTTCTGTTCTCATTATAGCAACAAAACCTTCTCCATCAGAGAATTCACCCATTTGCAACACTGAGTGCAAGGCTTAGAAGGAAGAGCTCAGGTAACTGGTAACTGCAGCGGAACACAGAAAAATTTCACTTCAGCGAGGAGCCCTCAAGGGCTGCCAGAGCCCAGGACCAAGGCAGAATCCCAACAGTGCCTCCCAGGGTTTTTTCCCCCTATCCCTCAGGAGATCTAGTTCAGCACGCTCCTCAGTCACACACAAGTGCACCACACACCATTTCCCTGTGGATTTACTTCAGGAGTTCTCTCTCGATCCAGAATTTCACAGTAAATCCCTGGCAGACTCCCAAAGCAATCCAGCATGTTCCCTCCTCACTTCACTCTTCTTTCCTTCACACACACCTGCTGAAACCATCTGACTCCAAACCTGCTGTTACCCTGACAAGTAACAAAAAAAAACTGGTTTAAGCCACATTTATTGTTTCTGGTAAGAAATTATCCTTGCCAAATATTATAGTTCTATTCGATATGGCACTGCAGTGTATTCCAACGTCTAGCTGAAGATAATTAATAAAAACTCTTGATCCATTTCATATTTCTGTGGCAAATTTCTGTAGTAAGGAGAGGAAAACCCTCCTTTTCCTCTCTGTAGATTTGTTTTCATCTAACAGACAAATTCCAGTTGAACTTTATAGAGCTCTTTGGAACTGTCAAACTTATTCCAAGGATGTTCTGGGAATCAGAGCCATTTGAAGTATGGTTACTGTAGATAAAACACTGATCAAAACCTCAAGCAACATTCCATGGATCCTATCACCACCAAGGCCACTGACAAACAACTACATTTGACCATGGCCAGAGCTAAAACATTACAAATATTGCCATGAAGCATCCCAGTATTCCACAATTCCCTAATTTTATTTAAACAACTTTCTCAGAGCCACTTGAGCAGCTAAAGCCCAGTGTTTTCCAGAGAAAGATGTTCAGGCATCACTTGACCACTTGGAGCTTTGTTTATTTGGACAGGTAGTGAGATAAAATAGCTCCAAGCCACCATGACTGTGTGAGCAAGGCCCTGGTTACACAACTGCTTATTCACATCCTCTGCTGTAGCAAGGCTGTCTTTGCAGGGGAAAAAACCCAGAGCTCAAGACCACCAGATAAGGCTGGGAATCCTTGATTTTCAGTCTTGACTTGTGACAGAAACTCCCCGTTTTCTATTAACAAAAAAATGCTCCACTGCATTTTTTTCCTGCAAGCCTTGCCTTGAAAGCAATGCTAAACAAAGCAGGCTTTGAAGGCTGTAGTAGAATTTCAGTATCTTAAATCTCATGCAATTAAGCAATTAAACTTTTCTAAGAGAAACCAAAATGGTCTTTTTGCTGAATAGAACATCTATAGCTCATTCACTGATATGATCTTGATGCCCTACTTGTTACCATTTTAACCAGGGGGAAAAAAAAAACCTGAAAGGAGATTAAATAAACATGAGGTTTTTGTCTAAAAACAGCTAATCTTAACTGCTACAGTAAAGCTTTCATCACCAGGAATGTCTCTGCCAACAGTGTTTTCTCCTGCAGGCGATGTTGTTGGACTTAAATCAGAAACAAATCAGTCATTTACGTCAGTCTATTCCAGTTCTGCTTTCTATTAAGACAGACTGAAGTCCTTCCCCAGTAGCAGGGCTGGAGAAACGTCCTGTGTTCCCACATTTCATTCTCCTCTGAGTTCATGATGTGAACCTCACCTGCTTAGGAGGTGGATACTCAGCTTAAATTCCTCTGAGAAATGTATTTATGTGAGATACAGGGTTCTAAACCACAAAAATACACCCTTCACAGCACTGAAGGCAAATTCTTCTGAAATAACACAACTTTTTTTTTCCAGTTAAAAATATACAAACATCTATTCAACCACTCCTACCTACCTTGTGACTACAGTTTCTTTTCCATTTACCTTCCATAACAAAGATTCTGGAAGAGCGTGTGTTGCGGAAAAAGAGCAGGGAAATGAGGTTTGAAGGGTTTGATACCTTTGTTAAGCAAGATGTCAATAGATTAAGCCAATTTTCTCCTGATAAAGAATATCTCCCAACGCCACCGTTGCCCCAGAAGCACCAGACATGCCCACAGGATAAAGGTTTTCTGCTGTTTGATGATATTCTGCATAGCCCTGAAGGTATTTGCACAGGGAGATGTCAGTGCCCATGAGAAAATACTCATTTTTGGATCCTTAACAAGTCGATGTACGAGAAAAAGATGTTCAGTTTCCCAGAGAAATGGTTCCCTCACTTGACCCTTCAGAGAATATAAATATTATTTTGTTTTGCAGATGGGAGAAATTAAAGTGTTTTGCCTGACAGTGAAGATTTTCAGAACCATTTTATCAGGCTTAACCATCCTCATACCACAGAAAAGAGCGTTCTTTTTTGTGACAGATACGTACTTTAAATAAGGCCATTCTGTGTTTTCTATAACCTAGAATTGCTTTTGAATAGGTAAAAGAAAGTCCATGTGAAGGATTCTGCATACACACCTGTCAATTCAACACCCCAAACAACAGTAATTCTCTAAAAAGCACAGAAAGGGTATTTTTAAGTGAGAGAATAGACACAAACTTACTCAACTCAAATGCTGGTACATCCTTTGCCTTTCCATTCCCCAAAGCCAAATTCCTGCCTGCCTCCCCATGCTCCCTAGAAGAGCTTCCCTTTTCATGACATGTTCTGTATGAGAGTCTTAAACATTAATTAGGCCTAACAGTCTTCAGAGATGTTAGCACCACTATAAAAAGGTTTCTAGATCGAGTGGCTACTGAAGGAACTGGCATCTGATCAAATTTTCAAGAGTTATGCTCCCTGCTTTATGAATAAATCAATGAATTACCCGTTTTTGAAAGTCTCCAGCACTTCTTTGTGCCTTGTGTACATATTAACAGCTCTATTTTATGGATTCAGCAACCAAGGCATAATGAACCTAAGGGGATATTTGTAGTAAAACTATCAAAGAATCCAAACCCATCGTCTCAGAGAGGAATATTTTTAGTTGGTGACAGCTTCTCAATTGCAGGGCTCATTATTTTGTTCTGGTTAATTTTAAGCACAGCTGAGACACTGAATGAAATATGTTTTTCTGCAGACTGAGGCATATTGGCACCAATCAAAGGAATGAAAAATTCTAGTGTTAACTAATAAATTCGTGATAGCTCGGTCTTTTACTTTATGGTCATGTCCGCCCAAAATGCTGAGGGAGCTCAGGGGACTTTAGAAAGTCACCCGGATCAGTGTCATTACTGTACAGGAGCTTCTAGGCCCCTAGAAAAGGATACTCTAGACAGGAAGAATGGGGAAAAAAACTCCTTTAGGAGTCTTCCTAACTAATCAATACCTAGTAATGTATAACTAGATCTAATATGACAACAAGAATGGTCTTAGAAGAGCTACCCAGAGTTTTACACATAATTTTAAAGCTGTTGCCTCCAAGGAGGGAAAGCCTTCAGGGGGAGCTGCACTGAACTCTCCTACTAAAGCTTTTTGTATTAAATAACTACATTTTGGTGATTTTTCTTTATATTGCTGAAAAGAATCAACACTTTCAAAAGCATAACTACAGGGGAAAACCACCAAATACTTGTATACAAATAACACACATCAGAACGTAATACTTCTAACCCAGCCAAATTTAAGTATTATGTGACTTTGGAAAAAATAAACATCAGAAATAACCACAAAATTCATCTCTCAAACTCAAACACAGAAGCTTCCAACTATTTGAGATGATGCTGCTGGAAAAACTCAGCTATACGTTTCTTTGGGGAGAAGCAAACTTTCCCAGCGAGAATATGAGGAGCACAGCAAGGTTCCAGAGCAAGTCTATACTGTGCTTAAACCCTCCATTAATCATAGATGAAGGCCAGCAGAGGAACTGCCTCTCCTCATCTTGCTCTCTCTCTAAGGAAGTGCAGCGCGGTGAGGTTCAGCTCCAGGCTTCCTCTTTTCCAGGCACGGCAGGGACGGGGCCCCCTCCCTGTCCCACCTACCCCAGGCTGGGGCTGGGAAGCACCAGCTGGGCCTGGCTTTGCAGAACTGGCTCCTTGGCCAGATGCAACGCTGCCGCTTCCCACTGAGAGCGGCTGCTCGCTCCAGTGCCGCTACAGAAAAAGCCCATTTCTGCAATCCAGAGCAGGCGCCGCTCGACCTCATCAGGAGTAAGAAAAGCACTTTAAGGACTCGCCCTTCTCCCAGGAAAACCTCAAGTAACAAAATAATTCCACCCTTCCTCAGAAATTTCACTGCATGCCCAGGAAGATAAGGTACACATTGCCCATTCTATATTTCTGAACAAAGGAACTGCCACCCAAAATCCAGGGCTGAGAAACCTAGCCAGCATTTGTCACTACAGGACATAAAATCAAACCACACGACTCCAGAATTTGTCAGGAGGCTAAAAGGTATTTATTTAAAGTCTGACCTCCTTATATACTAGACTGTTAGAGCTAAACCGATTGGTGTTAGAAGTAACACCCATTCAATCACATTGGCCAACACAGAGAGACATCATCAAATTGTGTCTACTTCTAAAGAAGGAATAAAAACAAGACAGAGTTAGCAAAAGCATCTTTTCTTTACAGAAAATTCCAAGAGAACGTAGTTTTAGAAATCAAAACATCCTGGGCGGAAAAATCAGGGCTACATCCGTTTTTCTGTTCAATTCCAGATTAGCCCCCAACACCAGGGTAGGTGACCTTCCCAACCTGACAAGCCCCATGTTAAAATATAGTCATAAGACACATCAGGAAGATAAATATCACACATCCTGAGCAGCCAAAAGAGTAAATTCAGGGAATGTTCCCCAAGCATGAGATGGTCCTGTGTTTCCAGATCTTACAGCTTCTACACAAAGGAGGTGGGTAGGGGCATCTTACAGAGCCCTTTACACCAACAACCTGGCATTCCTCTGCTTCCCAAAGCAAGTCAACCCTCGCTTAGCTATGGGAAAGGGCAAGCCATAAGGATCTCTTGGATTTGAAGTGGTCTGGACACAACAGCACTCCATTGACACTCTGGGGCTCCTCAGCAGCACCATGTGCCTCCAGGCAAGGCCCATCCCTGCGTGGGAATCCAGACCTCCACACAGGAAGAAACAGGCACATCAGCTGCTGAAGCAGCAGGTTGGGTTTATTAGGATAATGCTGAAATGAGAACTGATCCCAAGACTCCACAAGCCAGAGTTGGGTATCTCATCTGCCACGTTCAGCTCGCAGGAGAGCCACTCCCTTCACAGGCTCTGCCCTCTCCTCCTCCACCCTCCTGCCTCCTCCGGCAGCAGGGAGCTGTTCCATGCCAGGCACCGCCAACACCTCCAGCCCGGCAGCTCCTTGTCTCTTCAATTCACAGCACACTGAACATCCCAGCAGGGCACAATTCTAGGACGTGTTTAATCGCAGCCTCCTTGTGCTGCTGCACATGCAGCATGGTCCCACTGAATGCAAACCTGCACCATAACACCCCCTCCAGAGGCCCTTGTGAGCCTGCTGGCCATGGCCCAGCACTCCCAGACTCATTTCTGTATCTGGGATCAGCAGGTTCCCAGGAACTGCCCCAGGAGCACAGCCCCACAATCTGCCGCTGCTAAGGGCCTGCAACTGCTGGTGAGTGCCATGTGGCTCAGGGGTCACTTTCAAGAGCACAAAGACCAAAGAAAAAAGAAAAAAAAATGGGGAAGGTTTCTCAGAATTATGAAGTACTAAAAATAGAGTCACCTCCCCGCAGTGACAGCAGGGTAAAACTGAAATTTCAAAGCAGAAACATGTTTTCACAGCAGCACCACAGGACAGAAAGGGGAGAAAGCACCATCACCTTTACAAAGATTTTGCTTAAGCATCCTCATTAAAAAGGGATAAATAGTAGCAGTGTGTAATTATTGCAGTAATCCAATATATTTTTGTGTCCCCAACACTCAATTAACGTTATTGAGACTCCAGAGCTACCATACACAGCTTGAGAGCGTGTAGCATCTGCTATTTCCAAGATGAGTCATGGTAGGAAATTCCCCTGTATTTTCTAGGAACCAGCCAGGCAGCCAGTGATTGAAACAGTGATGTGACTATGTAACACCCACACAAATGAGAAGAAGACCTTCTATCAATAAATGTGCATTATATTTAACATACTCACTGTAGATTTCAAATAAGAGATTACAATGAGAAAACTTGCTTTGGGAAAATATTCCCCAGTTTATTTTGAATGCAATGTAAATTTTGCCAAGAAACGTTAAAGGTCAGAAGAGAGTGGAAGAAGAGAAAGTAATTTAAATAAACTGCAGGAATTTGAGGATATTTTGAAGAAGAGAAGTAAATATGCAACAAAGCAGCACCCCACAGCACTTGCCTCCATTTTCAAGTGTTGCATCACTAACTCTACTATCTCTTACCACATCTGCCCCTCCCCAAACTTGAAATGATCTCAACTTTCCCCCTGTACCTTCTGTTTTAGACAAAACGAGAGAGGACTAAACTCTTTCTCACCTTCTGACTCCCCTCCAAAACATCAGACTAGAAATGCTTCATTGTCAACAGCCACGCTGCTTCCTGCATCCCCAGATGTTCCAAATCACAGAGATCCTTTGTGTTCACTCTGCCAACAGCTGGATCTTCATTGTTCCCTCACTCAGAGGTGTGACAGCCCCACAAGAGCCTCTCCAAGAATATATCCACAGCAGCTGCTGCCTCTAGACTGGCCTCTGGAGTAAACCCTGAACTTAAAAGCATCCTGGTCATGTTCACCTCTCTCTTTCAAACAAGTTACCACCATAACAGAGGCACTGTGATGTGCAAAGTTTAAATTTACCTGAGGTTTGAGGTAAACCAGAATAATTTGGATTTTTAAGAGTCAGGTCGCATTACTAGATGGCCTCTAAGGAAGTCTCACTGACAGCACAGAACTAGTTCTTACTTAGCAGGTACTGAGCCTTTTGCTAAGCAAAAAAAAAAAATTCAACATCCAAACCAAACTTAGGAAGTTATTTTATACTGTGTTGATTGATTCCAGTATTTTTATTCCATGATCAAAACAGCTGCAAAGAAAGTGAGTGGATGTAGGACTGAGATGAAGATTCACACAGTTTTGGAGCACTGGCTATGTATTTCAAGCTAAAGACACATTTTTGGGTTTGACTTCTAATCTGACGAGAGCTCAGACATTTGTGTGCAAGCAGCCAACTAATAACCCTTCCAGATAAGGCCTGGGGCTCCTAGAATTACCACACAGCACCAGTCTCACCTTCAGAGTACACCATGGCCTTCTTGAATTACTAGGACTCTTGATAAAAATCCAGTAGGACAAAAGAGAAATTCCACCTCACTTTTGAATACTTGAAAGTTGCATCCTCATTCATCAATGGAGAGAGCCTAAAACAAATCCACCACAAACCAGCAACTGGAAGGATATCTGCTTACACAAGACCATGGACACAGAACAAAACTCAGTAATTTTCACCAAGGAAGGGACTGCGAAGAGGGTCAAAAGCCCTGGGTTTCAGGACAAAAAACTATTTGCTATCCCAATAAAGAGATAAATCCAGAGAGTTTTGTTTTACTGAGAATGAGTCCCCAAACTCCTGCAGGTTCCCTCTGCAACCCCAGACCAGTCTTCAGCTCTCTTAAGACAAAACTTTGGGTGAATTGTGACACCACCCATTTATATTCAATATTTATACTGACAATTAAGTTCTCCAAGCATGAACTTAAATATTTATTTCCACCTAGTTTAGCTAAATGTGGCACCCATTTTGAATAGTCTGCCACGTTATTATAATAAATTAGCAGTAGTATGTCAACAAGGACAAAGAGATCTACTAACACACAGAGTTTTCCCCAGCACTCATAGAACTGCATTGCCAGCATCAGACATCACCTAAAATGAATTCTTTTCCCCAGATGTTGAATTTTCTTTAGAAGATTTCTGGTCAGGGACTTTTCAGAAAACACCTGATGTAAAGTAAAGCTGGAATTCTTTGCAAATATTTACACTAAATTAAGGGTTTGTTCCAACGTATCAGATCACTACAATTGGCAGCAATAAAGAAAAGCACAGACCAGGCAGGAATCCATAGTTGGTTTTAGTTCTGAAGGAGAGTAGCAATTTTATCAGAATTTCTTCTTTTCAGACATCATATGGCCTTCAATTGCACAGCAGCACTCATTCAGTACCAAAGCCGAATCCACAGATGTCTACACTATCATAATAATGTGTCTTGTTTCTAGCTGCAATCAGTGCTACAAAATCTGAATTTTATAACCAAAACTTCTATGTTCAGGTCCCAAAAACACAAATCCGAATTCGTTGAAGCAACAGGAAAGAGCATAGATAGGCCTGGGCATACAATGGCCTCCATTTGCCCTTATGTATTTTAAGTTATGCTCCAGGAAGCACTACTGAAACACAAACCAAACCAGATTTGTCAGAGATCTCTGGGAGTCTGAAGAGCACCTCATGGGCGGCTGTGACAGGAAACCTGCTCAGCAAAACGGCCATAACATATTTGTCATGTGTCACCTTTCTAGGGAAGTGCCAGCTGCGTGGCCAGGAGTTGGGATCAGTAGAAGTGTGGGTACTGTCAGTAATTATGTGCATTATATAAGGTGTGCGTTCTTGCAACACTCCCATTTCCTCCTCCATAAAGATTAAATAAACTGTGGCTTCTAAGTAGCTTAACTGTTCGATGGAGACAAACACAGCACTGCTGCTCCCAAGAACTGCAGGAACTGATTTCCCAAACCAAGGTTTAAGATCCAGCAGTGTCTCCAAGCAAACAGGCTGCTGGGCACACGAGGTCACTCATGGCCAGAAGCTCTGCCTCAGAACATCTGCAGAATCCGTGCAGTGACCTGGCTGCCCCAATTTGAGTTTCAGCTGCTGGTGCCCACGAAGCACAGCATCCCTGAGGGACCCTGATGGGATGCAGAAGGAGCTCAGTTCTCAGCACAGCATTGCACAGCCTGAATTACACTCGGGGGAATCCCACATTGCACCTTGGCACTCACCTAGCCTGGATAAAAGGAGGACCCGAAGATTTTACCTGTGCTGGCACTGGATGAATAAGTAGATTTTAAATGCTCTGCTCCACAGAGGATGATTCAGCTACTCCACTATACACACACAGAACATGTGTAGTTTCAAAATGCTTCTTAAAAAAACAGCAACCCCTCAATGTACAGACCACCAGCTCTCAGTCCTGCATCATTCATAGCTCTGGTAAAGAGCTGAATGTGAGAATTGCCATTTCTATATTGTGCTTTAAAACCCATTTCATGTCCATTACTGTGGTGTGAGTGTTACTCAGGAAGACACAAGTCCCACAGCGTGTGCAGAATAACACACAGGTAAACACCCCCCAGCCTGCTGTGGGGATATGAACCAACCACTACATTGTAAATATGACCTCTGACTTCTGTGTCTGCAGTGTAAAACAGCTTCCAAACGTGGAAGTGAAATGTCAATATCAAGCTTAAAAATTAATAAATGAGCTGAGGAAGCCCCTTTGCTGTGCCAGGGCAGGACAAGGAGTGTTTTGTCACCAAAGATTAGCCAATACACAAGAACACCAAGGGAAGTACAAGCAGAAAGGACATTACACATCTGAATGATTAAGACATTTAACCATTTAATTCATTTCCATCATCACAGTACCTTTACAGCTCCTTCAATCATAGAATCAACACAAAGCTAAGGAAAAGAATCCAAGCGTGCACCGTGAAGTGCAGCATTCCAAACACAGGCTTCCAGAACTTCCTCATCCTCCCTTCCTATCACTCATGGCCAGAAGACACTGGACTTACTGAGAAAGTGAGATAAAGTAACAGTCAAAACAAACACAAACCACCCTGTAAATCTCAAAGGGTAACCCAAGGCAAACACTCAACAAGCCCAAGAGATTTTAAAGGCTGCACAGAAAACCTGTCCTTCAGAAGGCTGCACTATCTTCCCAAACACAGACACGGAGACACACAGCCCAAGCACTTTAAGGACAAGGAACAAGATGACCAGCACAAAAAGAGAAGTGCATTGTACTCATTTGAAGCACATTTTTGACAGGCAATTAGAATATATCATCCTTAAAATTAAAACCAAGCCAGCAAAAGCTTTTCAAACTAATTCCACAGCAACCTCTGATTTGTGTTCTGGTATGATTTGGGATCCAGGTTTCAGTCAGTCCCAGCACAGGCAGCAGAGCTCTTTATCTACCTGCTTGGAGTTCCACACCTCAGCAGATAAACTTGACAGCCTTATGCATGGGCTCAAGACTTCCTATTTGAACCATCAAAGGTTTCTTGATTCAATTCAGTAAATGCACCATTTGGCATCTAAGTTAGGAAGGAGGATAACATTTTAAAGCTGCTTCTGAAAACAGTGGAATATGCCCAGATTATTGTAGAAAGTTCCTGGAAAAGCTACGAGGAATTCAGAAGGTTAAAGGTACTTCTGCCACAATCAGCCTGGAAATGCCCCTTTTCCCTGGAAATGCCTTTTTGCCCTGTCCTTCCTTCCAGCATGGATTTATTGAACCCATATTTGAAAGCATTCACCATCAGGTCCATCTGATTTCAGATCAGACACTCTAGACTTCATTGCAGCTTTTTAAACAGAAAATGTGAACGGGCCACCATCAACACTGGCAAAGACAGACTGATCCCAAAGCTCAGCGAGTGAAATGGTATTTGGGGAAAGCAGATCCTTCAAGATGAACATAAAAAAATGTTTTGGTCATAGAGAAAAACTGATCTCCAGCATACACCTGTTCTCCCAGCAGAAAAAAAAAATTGCTCTAGATCACAAGACTTCAGCCTTTTACAGCCAAACTGAGTCAGCATGAGACAGTTTAAAGCAGTATGAAAATTATCTCAAAACTCTATGCCCTGGTACATAAACTGCTTGTGTGGTACTTACTTCTGTAACAGCAGAAGACTTCCATTTATGAAAACATTCTTAATTTTCTTTGAGAAAGCAGGAATAACCACTATAAATGCTGCAGCAAATACACGTGGCTATGCACTTGACCTAAGGATTGCTGAGTTTTGGTGGCATTTAATCACATCAATATGGGGGGGAAGAGGCAGGGAGCCAGGAAAACATCACTGTGTGCCTTCAGAAAGCTTGTTATTTTTAACAGTGCAGTTTAAGATCAGCAACCCTGAAGCAAAATGGTCAGAAGAACATTTTCTTCCACCGGTGTTGACAGCACACCAAGCGCTTTCAGAGGGCGAGTATTTTAGGCCAGTGCAGCAAAATAGAGATCCCAGGAAGAAAAGCTCACCCACTGTGGCAAAAACCAGCATAAGTAGGGTGAGTTTATCCATCCATTATGCTGAAGAGCTTAAAATAGAAACATTCTATATGTCTCACCTCAGGCCAGGATGAACAACTGAACAGAAGTGAATCACTGTTACAGCAAATGACTGGAAAACATTGATGGAAACTGAGGAAATTGAGGCTATCTTCTGCCTCTCCCTGCATCCCATGAAAAAGTCCTTCTTCTTGCTGTATATTTTTACAAGGAGGGAACGAAATCAGATCCGCTTTTTTAAAAAAAAAATTTCCTTTGTTTCTTTCTTTAATTAAGCTGCAGAAACAGAGGCTGATCTATAAAGCCTCACCTCTCCCTACAATCCCTACTATGCCTCTATCCTTACCCATGGACGCACAACTGCAAAAACCAACAGAAGAAAGAGACATTTGGGAAATGCATCACACCCAGTCCTGCAGCGTTAGAGGTCTAATAAAAAGCTTTAAATCTTCAATGAATAAAATTCGGGTGAAGAACTCATGTGTTTAGTGCATTTTGGTATAAAAAAAAGTCTTTAAAACAGTAACTGAGAGCTTAATTTACCAAACACTCTGGTTAACAAGAAAAAAAACAAAAGTCACATTCAAAATGAGGTATTCTGCTAAAAATACCCAGCCAGCTGCAATTCCCACCTTATGCAGGCAGGCAGAAGTGCTTTGCAGTCCCCCTCTCCAAGCAGACACATGCTCACTTCCTTCTTCATTGCAACATCAGAGGCTCAACCCCATGCTAACAAGCCACAAAGTCCTGCCCAGAACTTAAAGTCACGCCCCAGTAGTTACATGAAATAAGCTCTAAGTACAAGTGGTTAAAAAAAAAATTCGATTTACTCAGATTCAGTTTTGATTTCAATTCCAAAATATTTTGACTTGTCATAAAACAGAAAAGCAATTTTCATTTGAGGTTTGCTCCCTCCACCCAGATGTCTCATTAACTCTCTTTTTTTCCAATCTCACTGTAGAACATCAGCACATTCATTAATCTCAATGCTATGCCAATATAGGGATCAAACCCCTGAACATGCAACCTCTTAAGGAGGACATTTTAAGGTGTATTCGATCTTTACTTTTTGTACATAGAACACAAAGGATGAAAGAAATAGTGGGGTGAGGAGAGGAAAAAAAAGGAAATGTAGGATAATGTAAAACTAAAACTCACTTGTGCAATGTCCCACTCAAAGGTGGTCCAAGACATCAGAGTAACCCTCAAAAGCAGCAAAGATCCTCCAAAATCTTTGCAAGCTCCCAATAAAAGGCAGTGTCCATCCCTGACCTGATCTAAAAAATAAGCAGCACGCAAATTCCTGAACAAGAAAACCCCTGTACACTGCATACAGATTTTCCCCTGAGAAGACAGAATACATCATGTGACAGTTTATGGAATCAAAATTTTAAAAATAATCATTTTTGTTCTACTGGTGCCCTGACACCAAAAAGACCAACAAACCCCCACATAGCCCAGGAGAAGGCTCCAGGTCATGGAGCTGATATCATCCTGCCCCAGAATAAACAATACCTGCTGGGCACAGCAGCCTGGGCAGGGTGTGGACATCCCCAAACAGGAACCAAAACCTTCCCCACTGCACACACACACAGCTCCCTGGCCACCACTTACCACCAGCTTTTGCTCTTTGGTGGTTAAAACCCCTGCTTTTTAAAAACCAACCTCACCACAACAACTGCCCCAGCTGCCCCCACCAGCACAGCCATCCCTTCATTCATTAAGCCAACGAGCTTTGCGAGGTGTCTTCACTCCCTGCTCAGCTGGGGAGGCAGATTCTGCCCCATATCCCCCTGCCACAAACACAACAGCAAACCCTCGTACTTCTGCACCATCAGCACTCGGAAGTTCCTCCTGCCAGGGTGAGAGGGAACTCTTCACCTCCACAACCCCATCTCTAACACAACTTCCAAGCTGCTGGGATACAGAGGCACAGGACACAGAGGGGGTTTCATCCTGTCCCTCAGCCTTCCAGCTCTGCTTTACAATAGTTCCTAATTTATGAATGATGACATCAATTAAACGTCCCCTTTGTTCAGAGACAGAGATATAAATGTGAAAGTTTTCTGACTTCCTCTCTCCACACCCTCGAGGCTCTTACCCACAGCTTCACTGACAGCAGCTGCAAACGTTCTCTGGATGGGGAGGCCCTGTCACCAGGAGCCAAATGCTCTTTACACTGAGATATTTTATTTTTTAAACACCCACCACAAATTCCCTGGATAGGTTTGGAAGACAGGTGGGATTTAGCAGTGCTCAGAAAGGCTTCTCTTGTGCTACACTGTTTGCCCAAAATAATGATCTTCCTGAGGAAAAAACAAACTCTCCTCATCTGTGTTAATGACCCAGACTATTTGTAGACGGTAAATTAGTGCTTCCTTTGCTAACTTTAGGATCTTTCTAATATACTGCAAGTAATTCTCACACTTAAACAACAAATAGGATTTAATATTACAAAGTAACTTTTCACCTTCATGTGATTCCTATCATGTGGGGCCATGGCCTAACATTTTAAAAAGCCATTGTATACCTGAAATATGAAATACAACTTCATGTTTGGGAATATCGGTATCATTATCTAGTCAATATTGTCAGTGCCTCAATACAAACATTCTGCTTGCGATTTCCCCCCACTTTTTAAGGCAGGAACACTTGTCCATGTAGATTATAAAACACTGAGCAATGAACACACAGCAAATTGTGTTAGTCTTTCAGAAAAGCCTTTCCTTGGTTAAATCTGAATACTAAACCTTAAAAAAAAAAAAAAAGAAAAGCAGGTACAAATAATATAAAGCATCAAAATTGGGATTCCTAAAAAAAGCAATTAAAATAAATAAAACCCAGTAAACAGAGGGAGTGCTAACAATGATTGGAGTCTTCCTCAGGACTACCCAAATGCTGCTGGACCCAACCCATGCCCAAGAAACAGAAAGTGAAACTCACTAATTTGCTCATTAACCGAAATCCAACAGCGGCATGGGGAGGGGTTTTGTTCAGTTTATTTTTTTTTTTTAGAAAAATACTCACCATGTAATTTAGCAGGAGAAGTTTGTACCATTCATCCTCATAATTTGTCTGTTCCTATCTCCAAATCCCTGGCTTTGCTACCACCGGTTATTTCACAGCTGGACCAGTCTGCCAATTTGAACCATCCTCTGATAACACAAAGGTTTGTGCCAACCCAGCTCAGTGGGAGAAAGAAGAGGTGGAATAACAGCTGGTTTTGAATTAGCACTAAAATCAGCTCAAATTAATATTAATTTGCAGATTCATGATTTAAAATTCACAATTTAAACTCACAACCAATCCATTTCCTGTTCCCAAGCCCTGATCCCTACCTCCTCCAGCCCTCTGTTTCAATAGGAATCCAAGTTTCTATTTTTCTTTCAGTCAATACATTTCCAATCTGCCAAGACACAGAAAACAACTTTTGTATATAATAATGAAGAGATGAAACTGCAAATATAAATAAAACTGTCTGGATTTGGACCTCAAGCTATCAAGGCTGCATCTTGACTTTCAAGTGAGTGTGAATTTTAAGAAAGTTATTAAAGTTTAATAAGGTACTATTGCAAATGACTAACAAGTTTACTTGGTTTGAGAAATAAACACCAGTATCTAGCTTCTCCAAAAATGGGGATTTTGCCTTTTCTTGCACAGAAATATTATTATAATGGTGGCCAGAAGGGAAAAAATTCTGATAGATACTTTCTAAATAGACTATCAAATTAATTTTGAAAGCCACAACATGAGCATTCACACAGAAGTTTCACAGATTGTCAAAAGACCTGAGCTTGAAGATCACCAGATCTAAGAGATTTTTAATAGTTGGTTTACACGTTTTTATAGTTGGTTTACACCTTTTAACTAAAATTTCTGCTGCCTAAAACATTTTTTAAATTTTTGTTGTTGTTGCTCAATTTACAAAGCGAAAACTGGGCAAGTTGTGAATTAGGCAGACACAGGAAAAACTCGGCTGATTATATAGCATTTCTTTTGGCATGAAGGTGCTGAAGGCTCACTAGTGGCAGAGTAAGTCATCATTACGATGCTGAACTGCCAAAATTCACTGAGGCTACGGCATGACCTGCATGCAAAGCCAGCCGTGAAATCGCAGCAAAGCGCTCAAGGCAGGCTCGAACAACCCTGCATATGCTCCAGTTCCGCTCCAGACCACTGGAAATGCAGCAGCCTGGATCTACCCGGGGTAATTGCAGGTGAAGCTAGGGAACAGCCACTATCAGGGCTTCAGCTATTAAGGCTCCTTAATGAATGGTGTAACAATAACCCAGGCTTAACCAGTTCTCTCACTGCAGGACCTTAACCATAATAAGCTCCTTGAAAATTCCTACAGTGATTTCCAAAGATATTACAGCATGAAGCTACTAACTGTGCTCTCATAGCCTGTGAGGCAGGTATTAGTCAGCCTTTATTTTATTTTTTTTTCATTTAAGTACAGATAAAAAGTGAGGCAGAAAGCTGGCAAACAACTTCCCTATGGATACACAGCTGACTAGTGGCATACAGAATCCAGATCTTCCAGATTCCAGCCCTGTCATCAGCCAAAAGGCCATCATTAAGAGGAAAGAAATTAGTCTGGTCTTATAAATAGCATTTGAATATAAGCCTTGCTAAAATATTTGCAAGGAGTTGACCTTAAACACCAGCAGAGCTGCATGGGTAGCCTGGGGCTCCAAGCACCAGCTTGCACAGCACTGGGACTGGGATCCCGTCCCCCCTGCTTCCCTGGATGTTTCCAGAGCCTGGATCCAGCACAAACTGCCCAACAGACCAGACCGCAATCTCATTTGACTACCTCTGGTTTGGGCTCAGCATATCAAAAAATGTAAGACTGCTCTAAAAATAGAAACAGCATTGCTCTAAAATACTCAGGTAGGCAGGAAAAAGCAAATTAACAACAAGCCTGAGTCAGCAACTTTCTCCTGCTTTAAATCACCAAATCAGACTGGCAGAAATCTCCCTGTAACATAAGAACTGGAAACCTACAAGGTAGAAAAGGTGCCCAACATACCTAAAATCTGGAGCATTTGTCCAAGTTTATCATTCAAACTGCTCAGAGTGTATTATCGTATATTTACCTGTAAATTCTGCAGATCTTGAATGCCTAAGTGAGATATATTTTGATTTATGGCATTTCCATATGGCACTATAAAGAAGCAGATCTTTTTCTGCACTACAGCTTCAATACCTGCAGCAGATCTAACTCCTGGGCTAGAATTCCTGCAGCAAAATACTAAGCCAAATACTGATTTTTGCAACAAAAACCCTCTTATGTCTCATTCTGTAAGAGTCTAACTTCATTTGATGTAATGTATTTTCTAAAGGCATCCTTATGATACCAAGTGGAAAACTACAAAAGCAGAGTTAAAGCAAACAGAAGAAAAAGAAGACTTTGTGTAGCAAAAAAGTAATTCCTTAAGTTACTAATTTATTCAGGTTTTGGGGTACCTGTGCTGCTCCCTCCCACCCATGTGAGCCATGCCCAAGTGCTGACCACACAATCTCTAAACCACAACAGGAGCTCTCAGTCCAAGGGAAGAGCTGGAAATGGAAAACTTGGTATCTTCTGTGGGGATCCTCCGGAGGAAAGACACCAAAGATAAAAAGCATACAAGAAATTTTGAGAAAAAGCTGCCTAAGTGAAACAAGAAGTTGGAAGGTTTTTTCATTTCTATTCCTCACTTTAGCAGCTAACTGTTGTTATAGGCAGGAGAGCCATAAAATCCTATTTTTGGCTGTCTGCTTCCCAAATGACAGAAAACTCCTGACTCTGAGAACATGAACATCTCACACTGGAACTAAAGGCACATGTCTCTTAATGAAAAAGCAGCAGAGAGAAAATTCCCTGTGTCCTGCCCAGGAAGACCAAACTCCCTGGATTATTATGCATTAAAGCACCACTGGACTGTGGCACAGCAAATGAGACCTGACTCTCAACAGAGCCTGTTTCCATCCCAGCTCACATTTAGGGCTCAATTATCTTATCTGCTCTGCCACTTGCATACTTTCCAGATAAGAAATGTTTTTCCCCTCTTTTGAAGAGCTAAAACTGACACCGCTACCAGTGTTGAGATTAGAAATGCTAGAAATTAAAATTCATTTGGGCTAATGCTTTCTTAAAAATATTTCATGTGCAGGCTAAGGCTGGGATTTAGAGTTAATTGAGATGCTGTGTGTGAGTTTTAACAGCAGTAGGATGTTCCGCAAGGGGAAAGGGAGCATGGCCCCCACTTCAGCTTCCCCACAGGGTTTAGGTCAACCATCAGTTCATCTCCAGTTGAGAAACTGCTGAAGAGTAGGGAGGGAGGGGAAAAAGCCTGTTTTCCTCTTCCAATCTATGACTAAGGATGAGGCAAGCGAAGGGAGGATCTAAGATCCTGAAGGCGATGGTTAACAAGAGGTCATTAGTTAATTCCCCCAAGGGTAGATATGACTTCCTATTATTAAATAACAGCAGTTTTTAATGATGTCAAATATCTGTTGCCATTCTAAAGGACACAGCATACTCAAACTTTACCTGAACCAGGCAGAATAAGCAGAAACACACAAGAAACCCTGAACTGAGAGGCAGATTGTCACTAACCAAGTAAGGAGGAAAAAAGGCACATTTGATTTTTATCCCAAAAATCTACAACATATATTCTTTCTTAATTGTGTATTTTTGGCCTAACAAAAGCAAATTTAGCATAAAGTCTGTTTCAATCAGTACTTTAAGATGTCCAAATAAACTGAGTCATTAGAAAAAAAGACAAACACAAGCACAATTCTAAGGTTTAAATGAAGTTTCTTGCTTAAATCATTGCTAAAAAACCTTAATCAATGAATATTTATGACTAGCCATTAATTACCCGTATGACCACAGCACCTGGGAGCTTCAGTTACCCTGCAGCGAGACCCTACAGAGCCAGAGCAGAAGTGATGCCTGCTCTGGAAAGATTACAATCATCCAAAGATGAATAGTTAAGAAACACAGGAGAGCACAAGGAAATAGGTGTCTGGAATTTATGTTCTCTTTAGCTGCACTTTAGCCAACTTTCCCTTGTGCACTGCAAGCACCAAGGTGTGTGTTTGTTTCCTCTCCCTGCTCAGTAAAAAAAAAAACAAAAAACAACACAGTCCTCCAGAAGTCACATAAAGACAAAAAAACCCCAAACAAAACCCAGAAAGAAGGTGTTTTGGATAGTAAGGCTGGAATAAAACTATTTATACATTTTAATACCTCTGCCTCCCATCTGAGAAAGGATTTCTTTTTTTTTTTTCAGTTTTTTTAAGCTGTCATCCCACAGAGCAAGACTGTACCATAGTAAAAGGGCAGACACAACTTTTGGAAGCGCTCTGTTGCCATTTAAAGGAATCCTTTGAAATACCACACAACACAGTAGTGCACCCAATACAAACCAACAGCCAGAGCTGTTTACAAGCTTTCTGCTCAGTGTTAGACTGAAAACCCGAACCCTTTTTGCTGTGTAATAAATCAGTGCTCCACATTTAACAATTTTCAGTGGTACCATATGTTACGTAGTCCCATATGTTCCATTACAAGGGAGAAAAACATCATCTCAACATGAATCATCACTGACTGTGTTCTGTAATCTGGCTTAAACACTCACAACGTTCAAGGGCAACCCTAAATAAATCTGCTCAATATTATGCCAGTTTCTGTGCAACAGAATCACAGCTCACATATAAAAATTAGGGGAAAATGAGGTTCAATGTAGGAAGTGAGCACAGCCTGCATCTCTCTAAAAACAGACTCGCCACAATGTTTGGCACACATTCATCAGTTCCAATCTAATAATGACATCCTGCTCACAAAATGTTGATGGTATCTGGTAGTCCCAACACCTTTCATCCTAAACTGTGGATGGAAATGTATGTGTGGAAATACATACACTGCATACAAGATTCGTTCCTCACAGTGCCAGGGTCTGCACCACAGTGATCCTGGGGATGACTTTGTAGAAAAGTAACAAACCCATTGCATGTTTCAGACTCCAGGGGAATGAAGCTCCGAGTGTATGGTTTATCCAGGATTTTTAACATCTCCACTCTCATAGTGACAGTATCTTAGGGAACTACAAACAGCTTTTTCTCTCTCTTCCTAAAGACAGCGTCACCTGCAGCACAAAACCTGCTCATCCCAAATCAAACTCATGAAACACCATCCAACATCTGCCCTTCTTTTGAGGAATTTCTTGGGCTCTCAGGTAACTCAGCATCATCATTAACAGTGACAGAAGGAAGAGGTGCAAATGGAGGCCAAACTGGGAGAATGCCCCTATTTGAAAGCCTTCAGTAGCCAAGGAGGGACCACAAGTGACCACATGCAATGACTGGTTTCATTAAATTCTAAATCAACCAGAGTCCAGTTCGACCTAATATTCAGGGTGGGGAAAAAAAGTAATTACACCAACATCAAGCTATTACCTGTCCAAGGACATAAGTGCCTAGTTCATTAGCAACTCAGACAAACTTGTTTTGTAAGCTCCCTAAATTAAATTTGAAATTTCCTTGCCCTTACAAATTAAACGAACAATTTGTGAAACTAACCTGAGTATATAAACAAGAGATCTTCCAACCTGCTCAAGTCCAATGTGCTTTATGCCATCCTGAATAAGAAAAAACTTATTAGAACAAACTAAAACTAATTTCAGTATTTAATTCATTTAAATAAATTTTTAAGTGATTTTTAAATTAATACTAGCACTACTCCAGATTTCTTGAATCTTAGAGTAAAACCTACTGATCTTTAAAATATATATATTTACAACAGGATGTTAGAAGTGGATTTCCATGGTTTAGTTCTAAAGAATAAGGGCAACATGTCACATTAGGAACACTGATCTTTAATGCTGGAAGTGGGGCTTTATAATAATTGAGAAGCGGCCACAATGCCATTAATAACTCAGATACTCAACATCCTTCAGTAGCTCAAGACATTGATGACCAAATAATTTAATTTAATTTCTATTTCAGTTCTCGTTAATAAGGAGCTGAGGCTCTCACAGATGAGAGTTCCCGGCACACAATGCCAGCGATGACTTTTAAGTGATGTCCACTGCACGATCACAATGAAAAGTCACAACCTGTACTGCCCATGTAAAAATCACAGGAGAGATTTCTTTCTTCTTACCCAAAGGGAACTCTAGATTTACCAGATCAATAACTTCTAAAATACACTTCACTCAGAAAAATAAAACAAAGCTGCCAGAGTGATTTCAGAGAGTGATAAAAAGATTCTCAGGGAAACTCACCGAGCTGCCCCTGGAAGAACTGATGACCAAGCAGGCACCAGGCAATTGCATCATGTTTATTACACAGCCAAGGGCAATCAGATCCTTCTGGTTTAATCAATGGCCTTCAAATGAGGAAGTAGTTTGAAAATAATAAGCATAAAACAAAATGCTCTTTTGGGTTAATTCTTTGAAATTTTCCCTGATATATGAAAGCACACCTATTCATAAAGCTGAGCACGTGCTGAAACAGAATTTTATAGAAATCTACTTCTTGAACACCTCTGATGCCAAAACTGCGCTTTTATTCAAACTCAGTTTGCTGTAAATGGTGTGACTGAACTGTAGAGGGGTCCTGTTAAAAGACTCTGAGCTCTGTCTTAAAACAAAAGATGTATTTCCTACTTAAAAACATTAACCTTAGACATCCTTTTCTGTGTATAAGCAACAAATAAATAAAATTTCAAGTGTTCCACAAACACCTCCTTCCCTGACATTTCTCATAACCTGAATGTTGCAGCATCTCATGAGGCTGCAGAACAACCTGGAACAAAAACCTGTAAGAGGAGAAAACAACGAGTCTGTGCTCCTGGTCCAAACTCACTGACCACTACCCTGTCCCTGCTCTTCCTCTGCTCCCAGCAGTCTGGCAAACTCCAGCCCTGCTCCATACAAACAGGGTTTTTCCTTTAAAATAAGACAGCAGGTTACTCAGAAGGAACAGAATTCATTTCTGCTGAAAGTTTCCCCCATCCAGCAACACATTATAGAAAAGAAATCTAACAGTAAAACCCTGTTGATGCAACAGCCACATTTAAAATGCACACAAGTAGAAATATCTCATTTGTAAAAGCTTTGACTTGCCAAGATCCTTTTTAACTGATAATGATGCAACAATGTAAAAGGGAAGTACTTAAAGAGAATCACTGTAAGTAACACACACACAAATAAGAATTAGTTTGCAACCTGAAAGGCTTGGTACAGAGAAGGGTGGATGGAAACAACCCAGCTCAAGGTTTCCTCAAATCAGATGCCAGAGGAAGTTATACGAGTTGGATAGCAAATAAGAAATCTGGATTTGATAAATGAGACATTTATGTAGATAGGAATAGTTTGCAGCCTCACTGTGGGTGCATGAAAGAATCATCAGATAGTTGTATGAAGCTCAGTGCTAAAAGGGAGATTGCAGACAGGGGGTTACATTTAAAACATGCTCTAAATTGTTATATTAGCCCCCGAGAACAGAAAAATAGCTACCTAGCAGAAACAGCCCAATTTTAAGCTCACAGAGAAGACAAGCATGGTGTATTATCTCTCTCCACGAACAATCCAACATGTGCCCTCTTATAAATGTGGTATGGGATACATCAAAGTAATGAGCACTGGCAAAACAAGCTGCATCACTCCCAGCACTGCAGCATTCTAAACATTTGCTAAAATATGTCAGCAGACCTTGGGGAACTGGAGCCCACTTAGCCTCAAACAACATGAACACCACAAACCACAACCAACAGTGCTGTACCCAGTAACTTTAAATCACCCTGTGTTCTATGGAACAGGATCCAGATGGATCCAGAAACCCAACTGCTTCCACCTTCTTACGTGGAGATGGACAGGGGGATTCCAAATCCTTCCGGCACAACCAGGGCCGGAATCACCACTGCCTGCTTTGCTGTTTTTAAACACAGAGCTGCTGCTGCCCTGTGTGTGAGCCCAGCATTCCACACACCTCCCAGAGCAGTGTCCCACTGGCTTCTCCCCCACCCTGGGGAGAGCAGCCCAGCTGGGGACAGCAAACCCAGCACCGAGCTGCCCAGCTCTGCCCAGGCTCCAGAGAAAACCAGGATGCTACCAGGGCTACTCAGGGGCTACTAAAGTTTAGAACTGCCATAGTTGTAAAATTAGGGAATTCATTCCACTCACGTTCCTGGCGAAGGGGGGTGAGAGACACGAGGAGATGTATTCACGGACCAAGATTCTGAATGCTTAGTACTTGCCTCGTGTCCTCCTTCCTTCTCCTTCCCACGCAAGTACGAGCGCTGCTCGATGGCATCCAGCACCTACAGCGAATGATTTCTCCGTGTCATGAAAAGGACAGGGACATCTGCTCGCACCAGACCTACGTCATTG
>WBMY01005226.1:810287-864857 GCA_013397315.1 Donacobius atricapilla
GGGGAGGGGAGCGGGATGTTGCGGTTATAGTGGTCTCAGGTATGGGAAACGGATGTTGGGGCCCATATCAGGTTCAGGTGTGTGTGTGTGGAGGGGTGTCAGGGCCCATCGTTAGATCAGAGGTGTTCGTGTGTATGTTTGTGTACACTGTCAGGGTCTGTAGTGGTCTCAAGTTGGGGTGGGGGGGGAATTGTTGCAGCCCACAGCCAGCTCCTGTGTGAGGGGACAGTGTTTGGACCCCATAAAAAGGCAGCTCTGAGTCTTCAATTCTGTGCTGTAGGTGTTGGGGGAGGCCTGGCAGGGACTGTGTCCTGTGACGGGCCCAGCAGGAAGAGGCCCCTGATACCCAAAGAGGAGCTGCTGTGATTTGGCAGCAAAGCCCCAAAGGAAAAGGAACTGTAGCAGGGGTTGAGAGCTCTGGGTTAGGAATTGCTCAGAGCAAAGGCAGAGTAAGGTGAGTTCAAGCTGTTTCTGCCACACTTGGTGGCTCCCCACAGCCTCTGAACCTAAACACTTTATAGCTGTAGAGGCTTGTTTGACAGGGTGGGTTAATATCTTCATTTTTCTAAATAAAACTGAAGGAGCAGAGCTTTGTCTGCCAGCACCTTGTGCAGCCTCATTCTGCCAATTTGCTCCTGACAGCTGTTTCCCTTCTTTGGCTTCTAGAAGCATCCTCAAGAGAGCCGTGTGAAACCACAGGTACAGAAAGCTGAGAGCCCTGAGTCCCAGGTGAAGGTGTTAGTGTGTCCTGTGCCTCACAGGCCAAAGTACAATTCCAGCTCTTCTCATTGGAGTTGAGTAATTCCACACGGTGAGTTTCCTGTTTATAAGCTGAGCTCCGTAACCTTTTTTTTACACCTCTGTTTCTTACAAGTGGAAAGAAGAGCACAGTGAGCACGACTCATCTGTCAGCAGTTCTGTGAAAAGCTGATGCAGAGCAAGCAGGAGGCAGAGATCTCTCCCCAAACTGAGTGTGTACAAAGCACTGAGTGAGTTGTGACGAGAACAACAGCTCTGATGGAGACAGGAGCCAAGAACTACAGCTCGACAGGGAACTTTACACTTTCCCTGACAGCTCCTTGGGGCGGAGACAGTTAAGTTTCTGCGTTTGTAAGGGAAACATGGCATTCCTTAAAGCTGAGCCTCCTCCCTCGGGTTCCCACTGAATGCCTAAGAGATGACAGCAGAGGGTGTCTCCAGCAGGCTTCTATTAAACAGGACGAATTAGCACGGAGGCAGCAATAGCGAGAGCCCGGTTTTGACCACGGAATGAGCTGAAAAGCTCTGCATCAGCAGCAGTGTGCAGTTTTTTTACCCA
This sequence comes from Donacobius atricapilla, assembly GCA_013397315.1. Lineage (NCBI taxonomy): Eukaryota > Metazoa > Chordata > Aves > Passeriformes > Mimidae > Donacobius > Donacobius atricapilla. The sequence continues at coordinate 811,606 of WBMY01005226.1, forward strand.
CTGGCTGAACACAGCTCCTGTTCAGGGGGTTCCTGTGCCCTCGTGTTGGTGCCCGCACCTGCCCGATGTGTGAAGGGCTGTGCTGGGAGGGCAGATCAGCTCCAAACAGAAAGTGCCGAGGCAGCGGAGAGGAAGGGCAGACGATCCTTAGGAGGGCAGCTGTGGTTCAGACGCACTTAGAACTGGTTTGGTATCCCCAGCAGCACAAACCCGGCTGGAGTATGTGGACAGATAGATAGAGGAAATGGGGGAGAAAGGGGAAATACTAGTGTTTGTAAAGTTCTGAGGGGGCTCTGGTTAGTTCTTGAGTCCTGCAATCCCATTTTTATTTTTAGCTCAGTGACTGGATGGCTTTGGGGGGTGATTTGAGGAGCTCAAGCCGGGTGTGAGTGTGGGGAGAGAACGAACCCGTGGGCACCAGGGCGCTCATGCGATGTGGCAGCCGCCACCGCGCCCTTTCCTGTTCACCCCGGGGCCGCGGGCAGCCATACCAGCCACACTGCCTGAGTAGGGAGAAGGGAAAAGGAGGGGTTTCCAAAGTGCTGATAACCCACAGCATTCCTTGGGAACGGAGAGGTGGTGTGCAGCTGTGGTGGTGTCTCTCCCCTGAGCCAAAAACACTCCCAGAAGTTCTGGGAGCTGCTTGGGGAGGTGCCAACTTTCAGCCGTGCCTCAGCCTCGTGCCCTGTTAAGAGGCAATATTGACTTAAGGAAAGAGGCATGGAGCATACTTAGCACGGGAGCTCCGAGTTAAAAACTGTCAGTCTGGGCAAACAGACCTTTGGGGTGATCGGCAGGAAAGCCGAGCGGCTGTGCTGCATTGTTACTGCTCCTTTCAGAACACGGTGTGACCTGGTGCTGCTCTGGGCGCTGAGCACCCGGCTCGGCGGGTTTGGAGAAGCGCTGCAGGTTTTGGAGCTCAGTGCTTCAGATCAAACCCATTTCCTTCCCCTCGGTGAGGTGCTTCTAGTGCCTCAGTGAGTCAATAAGCTGTACATGTGAGGAATGCACCTCCCAGCTGAAGGTGAGCAATTGGTATGGCTGTCCCGGAGGTGATGAGATTAATTAGTCCTTCCCAGGTGAATTGGAGCTGCAGAAATAAGATACATGAGATATTTAGTCTGAAATACCACTGTGAGGCATTTTCAGATGGAAGTGGGATCCTGCATATGACTCTCACCACAGGATATGTACCTTAATCCTTAATTTTGTTGCAGTGCCTACTCAGAATAACCAGTACCTGGCAGATGTGAGCCAAATGTGTGTTCTACACAAGCTGCTGTTCACTGGCAAGGAGGCATCTGATTGACCTGGGTGAGATCACAGTGCTGTCTGTGGTCAGGATCTGCTGAGCATATGGAGGAACAGGGAAGTAATTTCTCTATTAAAATACAATAAAATTCTAAAGAGTACAAGTGTCCTAATGAGTCCATCCCCACCGAGGCAAGGTCCTGCTCTGTGTCTGGGGAACAGCTCTGCTGTGTCTGTATCACAGAATGGGTCAGGTTGGAAGGGATCACAGTGGGATCATCTGCTCCAGCAGGGTCATCCCAGAGCACGTGGCACAGGATTGTGTCCAGACGGTTCTGGAATATCCCCAGTGAGGGAGACTCCACAGCCTCTCTGGTCTCTGTCCCGCTGCTCGATTGCTGCACAGTGAAGAAGCTCTTCCTCATCCCCTTTGCATGTTTCTGCCGTTGCTCTTGTCCTGTCTCTTGGCTCCTCTGAGCAGCGCCTGGTCCATGAACACGAGCCCAGGGGGCCTCAACCCGCTGAGGAGTTAAACCCCACCGCCAGCACAGTCCGACCCTCGTGCCGCGCCCTGGGCGGGGTCGGGACTCGAACCCGTAACGCTCGGACCCGCAGGGCCCGCGTTGGCCGGGCGGGGGCGCGGCGGCCCCGGCGCCGCCCGGAACCGGAAGCGCGGCNCCGCACGGTGTTTGGGGAAGGGTTGGCGGCTTAAAGGGTTCGGAGCGGCCAGAACACCCGAAGGAAACAAGGACCTGTCAGGTTGCAGCGGTTCCCTGCGGAAGAGTGAAACAGCGAAGCCGCTGGAGAGGTGGAGTTGTGGCTTCCCAGGTGAGCAGGAGGCAGTGGGACACTGCTGAGCAGGGGGACTGAGTGGGACAGCGGAGTGAAAAGTGTGGAGAAATCCAGGGTATTGGTTCTGTTTCCGTGGCGTGAAGGGGGAGGGACTCAGCTAGGGGAGTAGAGGGTGCGGACAGAAGTGTAGCAGTGTAGGAGGGTGACAGTACAAGAACCAGAGAGTAAGGGAGAAGAGGAAATTGAGTAAAACCCGGAGTATCCAGGAGTATAGAGAACATAAAATGGCAGATAAGGGGGATGTAGAAGGACTCTTGGAGAGTGGCTGTTGCTGGCAGCAGAGCCCTCCATCCCCTCTGGCCTGGTTATAGATGGGATGATGTTAAAGATGCAGAGGGTGACAGGGTCAGTGAGGGCTCTCCCAACAGGGTATGGAAGTCCTTTGTGGTGGCCCAGATACTTAAGTACATTTCTTGCAGTTAAAAAACTTCTTGGTTTATCTTTGGTGCATTAAATTTTATCTTAAGTTTAAATTGTAGTTTAAGAAAAATCTGACAAAAGTTTGGTTTAAGAGGCTGGATCTCCTGTCCATGTGTAGGGAATTAGCTGTGGTTTAGGTTTCTCAGCTGTACCCTGTAAAGTCTGGAGGCACTGACCCCTCTTTAGACAGGTAATGGATTCTTGGCTACCCATCTGTTACAAATAGAAGCCTGAGAAGTCCTAGCAGAAAACAAGCAATCCCACAGTGATTTACTTTATTTACAGTTGTTACTGTCTACTTATAAAATGCAGCTATCTTTATGGCAGTGCTGGTATTTGAATGTTAGAGTATTAAATAAAGTATAGCTGAGGAGTTCAGATCCCAGACAGTAACTGCTCTCTTCGGTGGGACCTTTGTGGTCAACCCGAGCAGCAGCGAGTGGGTGGAGCTCCAGTAACAGATTTGTGAAATGTCTTCCAGAGTCTTCAGGCTGTTTGTGTCTCACCTGTGTGTGAGTATTACTGTAGAGCTCCTTGTCTTAAGGGGGAAAAAATTCCCAGGCTTTCTGAAGTTGAAGTTGTTCATGTAAAACTGCACTCTCAGTTACAGAAAGATGTTTCATTTCCCTCCTGAATTCATCTCTCAGGTTGTCTTTGATGCTAAATGGCCTAAGGTTTGGGGATTTCTTTTTTGTCTGCCTGTTTCCTTATTTTTAAATAATTCACTGCTTAGTTTGGGGTGGGGTTTTTTAAATACTTTTTAAATTTTAATAAGTTGTTTTTTGCCTCTTTTAGACACTGAGGATGCCAGTGAAACAGACCTGGCAAAGCACGAGGAAGAGGACTTTGTAGAAATGAAAGAACAGTAAGTAGCCCATTCCAAATACAAGTAAGGTGATGTTCTATTTACTTGTGGGTTTAGGGGTATTTATTCCTAAAACTTGGCAAAGTTTTGGGCCAAGATTGGGAGTTTTAAGTGCTTACCCCAATGGAATAGCTCATGAATCCACACCCTCGTATTTCTGCTTTCCCCAGTTACTTTCTCTGTTCTATATAAATTCAAGGAATTAAGGGCTGCTGCTGTTCTGGGAAAAAAAAAATTACAAGTTCTGGGAGCAGCTGCAAATGGATCCTGCTGAAGACAGATCCTTCAAATAAAATAAAGGCTATGCTTTAGATAAGCTAAGGAAAAGTAAGATGCCTATCCAAATGCTTCAAACAATTGAATTCTAGTCCTGAACCAGAAACAGACTTTTGGGAGACTTGAAATAGTTTCTCCATGGTGCTTAGGAGCATTTGCAGTATTTTGACTTCTTACTGGCAGAGATGTGTTTTTATACAGGTCAGGAAGAGTTGGCTAGTATTAAACCACAGATGTGTGGTAAAATAAATGCAGGTTTGCAGCAGCACCAGGAATAGACTTTGGTGGGTCCTTTAAATAATGTGGGGAGCTAATACACAGCTAATAAAACTTGACATAGTGCAAGAATTATTCTGCTGTAAAGTTTCTGATGTTTGCAGATGTAAATGTCATTTTAGATTTCAAATTTTTTAAAAATAAGACCTATTTTGTCCCAAATTGTGGAACGAAAGAAGTGTCAGAATTCTTAAGACAGAATGAGAACCTTTCATTTGAATAAAATTCTTTTAGTTTGTAGTTCATTTGTTTCCTGAAATTCTGATTTTTGATTCTGTGTAAACATGTAACTTCAAGAGATGGTGGAATAAACTGTGTGCGTGGTGTTTAAAGTTTCCTGCTGTATTTGCAGGATGTATCAGGACAAGCTGGCATCTCTGAAGAGGCAGTTACAGCAATTGCAGGAAGGTAAGCTTTGCAGAGTAGCTTTGTTTTTTATTTTCAGCAGTTTTCAAATGTCATTGAAGGATGGGGGTTTTGAAAGATAGGAGCAGCATCTTTCACTGCATGTTGCCTCTCAGCTGTGCTGCAGAGTTAAAAATGTCAGCTGCTCCCCCTCTTTTCTCCATCTTAACTCCATTTGTAGTTAAACCTCTCCGGTAAAACACTTCTTAAAAGGAGTAATCCACTTTTTACAAAAGCAGAGAATGTGCTTTGAGTGGTGTATGACTCCTTGAGGATATTTAATACTTGGAGAAAAAAATACAACGGGAATCTGTAATCTATTTCCACTAGGTACTCTTCAGGAATATCAGAAAAGGATGAAAAAGTTGGACCAGCAGTACAAAGAAAGGATACGAAATGCAGGTAAGTTAAATTTATCTCTGAGACACTGCAAATAACTTAATTGTGTGTTTTGTATAACACCTGAAGTAAAAAGAAGTAATTCTGTCCTTTAAAGAAAGGGAACTCGCTGGAGCAAAGGGATCTTTGGGTACATTGAAGGGTTTTTTCATAGTCCACCAAACATGACAGGATCTACCTTGATTATTTTCTTCCCTTGATCACCATTGTTTGCTGACTGATAAACAGTTTTAGTCTTCATTTGTATGAAGCAGCACAAGTTAAAAGATGATTCCATTTTTATCTGCCTAACCCACAGTGTCCCACTTCGGTTTGTTGTTTTGTGGCTCTTGCTGAAGCCTTTGGGTGCCCTGTCTCCTTCAGTTTGCAGGAGTGGGAAGTAAGGAGCACATGCTTGCCCAAAGATCTGTTTGTGAACAATGAATAGAGAGGATTTGCTGCTGGAACTGTTGTTCTGCATGGCTGTGGCATGGAATGGGCTGCCTGGACTTTGTGTACTGCTCTTTTTCAAGGAGCAAAGGCCTGAGTTAATTTTCAAAGTGCCCAATGCTCGTCCTTCTCAGTGTTTTTATTTTGTTGCTGCAGAGGAATGGCTTGGGAATCAGATCCAGCTGCTTGCTCTCTCTCTTTCTTGTTCCCTTTCAAGTAGTTTCTTACCTTGGATATTGAAGCAGGCCTTTAATAGAAAGCATTATGTGGGATATAGGAATTACAGCTGCTCCTCCTTCAGCAAAAGAAAGCAATTCTGTATTTCTGAAAGTGCTTGGGAAGGGAAAGGATTTGCTTGAGGAACTGAAGTGGTTTAAACAACTTCTTGTTAACAGGAACCTGTCTCCTGAGATAAATTTCACTAATGATTTAGGTTGGAAGAGACATCCAGAAAGACCTTTCGTATGCCCTAGAGCTGCATCCTGGCAAGCTTGGGCTGTTTTGATAAAATTAAGCAGAAGTGCAAACTGATATTTCTGGCTGGCCACGAGCAGTGCTGCAGCAGCAGAGTTCTGCCACAGGAGGGCAGTTGGTGATCGCTGGAATTTTATGACTGAAAAATCTTAACTGCCTTGTACTGCAGGAATAAGGGTCTTTTATGTTTGTCCTTGCCATGCTGAGGTTTATTAAAACAACAGTTCAGATTTACCTGCATTTGATTATCTACATAATGCTGCTTTCATGCTTTGCTGCTTTGATTTTTATTGCAGCATTCTTATATTTGGTATATATCTATTACTGGTTTTTAATTTTTTTTTAAATAATGGAGTAGAGTAGTACAATGTTGCTAGACTAGCCTTCTCCAAACTGAAATGAATAGTATGGAATAGTGGAAGCTTTTCAGTGAGAGGACAATCTGTAAAAAACCTCTAGTAACAGTGTATTTTTGTGGAACTTTTTCATAGTCAGTTTATTTTCAGCATGAAGCTGTGAAGTCAGAGCAGTGATTGGATAAGTACATGCATTATTGGCTTCACTGCCTGTCTTGGCTGCAATATTCAATGGCTTCAAACATTAAGGAAGTAATTTTGTGCAGTTTTGAAGGTAATAAATTAAGTCTTTCTTGTGTTTCAGAACTGTTCCTGCAGCTGGAAGTAAGTACTCTTAATTTATCAAAAATATGCATTAGTTAGATGGAAGAGGCATAAGCCTTGTTTCATCAACCACTATTTGGACTTGTTTTCCCAGAAGGCTTAAAAGAAATTTTCTTCCTCTAGCTGGCTTGTTACACTTGAGATGTAGTAGAGCTTACTGCTGGCATTACCTCCAGTAACTTCTGCACTTTGTTATTAAATTAAATTAGAATTAAATACTTGTTATTGGCCTCTTGTATCTGGCTGTGCATTGGGCTGGTCAAAAAAGAGTGTTTAAAGTGATAAGTGCTGTTTGTAAATCAGCAGAGCTCTCTGCTAAGGACTTGATTTGTTATGCAGAAGTAAAATGTCTTTTTACTAATAATTCTTTTGCTAATATAATAGCATTATGTCATATTTAGATAGTTTTCTGTAGATTGTGAATATCGATAATCTTTAGAACTTGGACCAGTTGTGAACTGAAAAGCTGATCAATAAAACATTGGAAAAGCTGTTGTGATGTCATTAACTTGAGTCATGAATTAACCTTCTTGCTCCTTGGGTTTGCATTAGACAGATCAGGTGGAAAAAAATTATGTGAAGGAAAAGAAAGCAGCAGCAAAGGAGTTTGAAGATAAGAAAATTGAGCTTAAGGAAAATCTGATAGCGGAGCTGGAAGAGAAGAAGAAGATGATTGAGAATGAGAAGCTGACCATGGAATTAACAGGAGGTAAAGAAGATAAGCACCTGTCATTTGTCTTACCTACTCTGCTCCTGCTTAGGAAAACACTGTAAAGGTGGCAGTTCTGGTTTACAGGCAGCTGGTGGGAAATGCCAGCAGGGCAGAGCACAAATTGATGGTCTTCTAGTGGAGAAAGCAGCTCAAAATTTAGTGAAATGTTAACAGGTGAATTAAGCAGTGCCAGTGGAGCAGCAGAAGGGATGATGGGCTTGCTTATATGCAGGGCAAGAGGCTGCTTTGGTTCCCTGATCTAGCAATAAAAGTATTGAGATATGTTGCAATAGTGACCTAACCAGTGATGCCAGGTTGTAAAGCTGTGTCCTTTTCTTCCTGCACGAGTGGGTGGTCAAGTAGTTGAAGAAACCCTAACAATAAAAATCTGCTGCTTGAAGCCAGAAAAAAAAAGACTTGTGGGTTGCGTCCAGGCTGTAGAAAATTTATATTAAATGGACAGATTTTTTTCAGACAGTTGGTACCCCTGGTGCCTTGCTGTGCTCTGTGGTAGCAGGCTCAGGGGAGCCAAGTCAGGGGTTGATTATTTCTGCAGAATGCTGTTGCTGTGGTACTGAACCAAAAGTCTGATTTGATGTTCTTTCTGAGAGCAGTTCCCTCACTTCATGGACTGATAGTGTGGTTTTGTTGCTGAGGCCTTTGCATTTGTTACACCCTTCATATATTTCTTGCATAGTATCTACAGGTATAAACTAGTAATTTAATCAATACTCGGAAGTGAGAATTAAACCCTGTTTTGGTGTATTAAATCGTGCTCTTGGCTTAGTACAAGTTCTTAGGGCTGATGTGGACTGGAAAGCATCTTGAGTTATGTTTCCCTTGTGACTTCTTTTATTTATTTATGAAATCTGGTCTCATGGTCATCCTTGTTCACCCTGGAGATGAGGAGAGAAGAAATTTGGCATGTTTTGCTCATGCAGAGCTGCTCAAGGTTTTCATGTCTAGTGGGAGCCAAAGGGGCTTCCCAGATTGAAGTGCTTCCCAAGGGGTGATTCAGGGGTGCTTAGAGATGAGCAAATAAATGTCAGCAGATAGAAAGGGAGGTGGGATTATGTGTTTGGCATTTATGATGTGGTCTCTTGGCTGCCAGTTCAACATACTGTCATGAATTAAGGAATGAGTTGTGAGAGTGTCAGTGGAGCTCTTCAGTAAAGGTTACCTGTAGTCATTTGGACAAACTAAGTTGAGATAATTACTTGGTGATGAGACCGGTCTTTAACAGATTTTCTTCTTTTTCCTTAGTGCATATGCTGCAGTTTACTTCCTGTCAACTGCTGCTCTGTGTGTTATTAATTAGTGTGTCATTTCATTAATCATTCTTAGATAATCTGAATTTAAATAGTTTGTTTGAAATCACTCCAGAAGACTTGTATCAGTCTTCAATGCAGAAATTTTCTCTAATCTTTTGACAAAGCTATTTTTCTGCCTTGAAGATGAGAGAGCAATTGATTTGTAGCTGATGTTTTACATGCTATTAATGATCCGCGTTGGGTTGGGAAAGAACTCCATGAGCTTGGCCTTTTAAATCTGTTCCCAAGCAGATAGCATGAGCATGAAAGGAATTTGCCTTGAATCCTTGTAGCATCATTGTGCTGCTTATCTCTACCTGGAGCAGCTGTAACCATGGCATTGCAGCAGTGGCTCTGAACAGTGACCTGACAGGAGAGAGAACTTGCATTCACTGTCAGCACTTCCATGCTGGAAGCTAGCAACAAGAAAAAAAAAAAAAGAAATCCAATTTGGTGTATGAAAGAAGAAAGATTATTTTCCTTGTGCCTTGTGTAGAAAGCTGCTGCTGCTTACTCCTTTCTCTCTGGTCTTATCAGCTCTCCAACTTCATTACTCTACAGATTCAATGGAAGTGAAGCCTATTATGACAAGGAAACTGAGACGGCGACCAAATGATCCAGTTCCTATCCCAGACAAGAGGAGGAAACCTGCCCCTGATATCCTTTCGTGGAGTCACTGTTGGGTTTGCAGCCCCTGAGCTACCCACACCTTGGTTGTTTTGTACAGCAAGGAAAAGGAAATTAAATGCTAGGATCAGATTTTAACCTGGGAAATACTGAAGCACAACCGTCATGTATAACAATGTGCTAAAGCAATAGAGCAGTTACACAGTACAATACATATATAGAAACTAGTGTTTGGAGATCCCTTGGTATCCTAACTTAATCCTTACAGTATCATGAAATAACTTTTTTTTTTGTCAGTGAAAATACTTTGAATTCTACAGACAATTTATTTCACAAAAGAAAAACTTTAAAAGAGCATTAGAGATATATATATGCCGAGATAATTGATTCCATAGATAGTAAATGGCTTTTTACATGAGCCAGAGCTTTTTCTCATTTCAAGACGTGACAAAGCATTTACCAGAAAGATCATATTTGTCATATCAAAATAGGTTTTCAGTTTCTGGTAAAAGCTTCAGATCTCTAATCCAGAGATGCATAGCAAAAGCAAGGATGCTAGATTTGTTCTTCGAATAAGAAAAGATGAAGATTCATCTTGTTTTCATGTATCACAAGAGACAGGAAAACATGTCTTTGTAATCCTTAGGATCTGCCTTGCTGCATGTCTCAGAATTAAAACATTCCTTGGCTTCTGGAAATATGTTTTTAGCTCCTCTGTGATGATAGGCACTTTTTCTATTTGTGTATTAAATTCACCTGGAGAGGAAAACAAGGATATTTGCTTTGCAGAGGCTTTTTATTAAATCCTAAACCTGTATGTCTTAGATTAAAAAAACTTATCCAAGTGACTCTCATTTTCTGAAGGCAATATCAAACCTTGAACTTTTGGAGTTCATGCAGGATGGTCATGAGCGTCTCCAGTTTCAATTAACCTCTTTCTGTTTGGAGATTCTGTTCACTCTTTCAGGAAAAAAAAAAAGTCATTTATTAGTGCCCCTATCTCATCCAAAATAAATGAGTTTCTTAGTGAACATGACCTCCTAATTGAGCATGATACAGCAACCACAACATGAAACTCTACCTTTGTTCACTGGGAGAGGATTAAAGTCCATCACAACCAAAATCCTTGAAAAGCAGCCCAGCAATTGTTAACTTTAGTTTAATACTTCGAATACTTTTGGCTAAACACTTGTTATGAAGAAACAAAAGTACAGCAGAGCTCTAATAAGTCTGTAATAGTCTAATTTCTATTCTCAGAGGGTTTAGGTTTGTTTTCAGGTGCATTGTAGGCTCTTATTTATCCCCATCCACAAAAAGTTTTATTTAACTAGGTTTAGGTGGGATTTAGCTTCATTGTAGAAAACCTGAAGTGAGTCTGTTGTTTCAGCTCACGGATTCTTCTCCACAGAAATACAAGATGAAAAACATTGAAAATGCTGGCGCTTGATGCTTCCATGAAGTAAATGTCAGTGCACTAAAGGTTTTTCATTGATGGTTGTGTCTGATTCAGTTAAAATGATTTTGCACTCTGCTGCAAAGATCATGGGGATGGACTTGTATTAATTCATCTGACCAAAAAAAAAAACCACCTCAAATAAGACATTTATTAAAATCCTGGAAAACTTTTGGCTTGCATTTACTCAAGTGAAATGTCATTGATCTTTAATTTTTAGCCTTTCTTGTGAAGAGCTTATGGAAACCTTAATTGTGGATACCTCAGCTAAATTATCTGTTGACTGATGAGCAAATAATGGAAGACCTAAGAACGCTGAATAAGGTAGGGATTGTTGCTTGACTGTATTTCTTCACTTTAATGAGAGGCAAATGCTTTTTCCTGAAGAGAACAGAGCTCTCTTTAATGTTCATTTTTGAGATGTGGGACTATATCATCCCCATAGGCTTTCTGAAGTAGCACAGTAAAAGATTTAGCAAGATGGTATCTCCTCTTTTTAATTGAGGTTTAATTAACCTAATTTGAATGACTGTCATCTAAAAATGTTACCTCTTGTGTGAACTAAGGGATGAGCTATGTTAAGGAGTTTCTTCCTCATCATGGCTGAACAGATGTCAGTGTGTTTTTCTGGGAGATCACAGGCTGCCTTTGGTTTAGGCCTTAGTGTGGGGTAGGATTTTTCATTAATTTTTTTTCTCCCTGCTATCACAAGATTTCAGCAAGCTGGATAGGGGGCAGTGTTCATGTTTATAGTTTTTCTAGTTTTGATTAACATCTTGTTTTCTTGCTAAACACTTGAAGGCTTATCTAATTTCTTAGAATATAAGCTGCTCATTAAGGCATTTTGAGGACGGGAGTGGAACAGTGGTTTTGTGCCAGCTTTTGAGGTTTCTCTAATAATTTATCTCCTGTATTTTGTGTACCCTGAGAAATGTTGTATCACGTTCAGAAACTGTGTTAGATGGGTTTGACTCATGGGGGTGGGTTATCTGAATGCTCTCAAATTCAAGTTTTTGGCCTTTTGGGTCATTACACTGATTATCTGTTACCTTTAGCTGTTTAGAGCACACTGCTTTGGTTATGTGTTATGCCACTTAACAGAGCATTTAAAATAGAAACATTCAGAGCTTGGAAAGTCAGATATCTGAAGTTATCACTGCAGCTTCTGTGGCTCCTGCCAGATCTCTAACACTGCTTTGCTTTCTTCCCATGTAGCTTAAATCACCCAAGAGGCCAGGTGAGTTACAGATGCAGTGGAACTTGTTCACAGGGGTGCTGCTCTGAACAGAGAATGGTAGATGTTTGGCTGTGCAGTTCGGCTGTGGAATTGCTGTTCTTGGTGTGGTATTGATGATTGTCAGGGATGGGAAGGGGGGCATGAGCATCTCTGGTGGCTGAAACACTTCGGCATGGGACAATCCAACTGGGAAATGAGGTTTTCCATCATACTCAGGTGCATCTGGGCACCTTGTCTGCTTGTCAGCTCCATTGAGGGATTGACCACTTATGGTTTTATGCCTCCAGCTCTCTAGACGTGCCTATACACTTTATTTCAAGACAGAATGGGACTAACTTGCCTCAGTAATTTTAACCATATGTAACTAATTAACTGTGGATTATAACTAAAACAAAATCAGAGATACATTGTCCATCACTTACCCAGGAATGTTTTTTTCAGATAAATGCTGTATTTCAGTGAATATTTTAATTCAAGGCAGAGGTCAAGTTACTCATCACCATATATAATATTTTCCTGATGCATATTTGAGTTTGCAGCTTTCTCTGCTTGTTATTTCTGACCTTATTAACTGCAGTTTTGCAGTCAGATGTGCTGCTGTGTGATGGGCACATGCTGGTCTTTAACCTGAGTGTCTCTCCTGTCCTCAGCCTCCCCCTCCTCTCCCGAGCACCTCCCAGCTACACCAGCAGAGTCTCCGGCACAGCGATTTGAAGCTCGGATAGAAGATGGCAAACTCTACTATGACAAGAGATGGTGAGGCCTGGGGAATCTCTGTTTCCTTCAGTCTGTGTGTTGTGTAGTGAGGAGGCAGAGGCTGCAGAGAGGAATGGCTTTGATCAAAGAATTGGTGGACAAAAATGCTTTTGGGCAGAGGTTTGCTGCTCCTTCCACAAGCTCCTCATGGATCCAGTAAAGCAGAGGTGATGATGGAAAAATGTTCACACCCTGCAGGCTTTCAGAGATAACTGGTGGCTCCAATAAAAGGAGACTTGAATCTTTTCCATGGCCCACTGTGGCACTTAGGAAGTCAAATCTAATATGAGGCAGCAGCAGCCACAGTGGGATGTGCCTGAAGCTGCCCAGCTTGGATACAGACACTCCATGTTTTGCTGTCAGCAACACTCCCATTCCTGAGGTTCAGCTCTCTGGAACAGGAGCCCAGCATTCCACAAGGTGGTAGAAGAAATGTCGTCATCCAGCTGCTCAGGATGAAAAATGCTTCTAATAAATCCAAATAACCTTTAAAGATCAAACCCACCTGGGAGAGGCAACTTCAGAATTGCTGATTGGATTTATCTCTGTTGAGTTTTATGGCCATACAGCTGTACAAGCCTCACAAAACACAAAGAAAATATTAAATTCTGCCGAGGAATCTTAGTAGATCTCAAACTTAATTCATGAGACTTGCAAACCTGGATAATCAAGGGGGTAATCTTGAAGTCCTTGAGCAGAAAACAATTTGCCTTCAAAAAGTCATCTGCTTTTTTGTGGCCTACTTCAGTGTTCTGGTGGTTCAAAACAACAAGTGATGAGGCTGTAATTTTATCACAGAAGTAAGTGTGAAGCTGATTTTTTTACACAGCAATCCCCTTGGCCAATTGGTCAGTTTTTCCTTCTGACTGAAGTTTGAGAGTTCAGTGTACACAGCTCTCATAAAAGCTGCTCCCTCAGTTTAAACATCCATGAAGCATAAAGCAGATAAGAACTGAACAGGCTACATATTCCACAGATTCGTCAAAGGTGGTTTTTTTTTTTGCTGTCATAATTTTTTGTGTGTATAAAGTGACTGTCCCTAGGATATATTTGGATGCATAAACTCTTCTTCAGAATTTTGAAGCATATGGAGTACTTGAAAAGTGTTCATGAGTAAAAAAAGAAAGAAAGAAAAAAAAGGCATCTGAAGTAATCTGTCAGCCCAGAACCTCACCAAAGCACCAGCTCTCTCTGAAGGTTATCTGGCTGGGGCATAAAGCACTTAACAGATACTTTCATCTTGCTGAATTCACTTGTCATGGGGGTCTTGCTGTCACGAATTCCGGCTATTGTCTTTTCTGGCTGCCTTGTGCTTATGGTGTTTTAAGATCAGCATTTTATAATTTTTTGGTTGTAATAATCCTGCTTACATTTTTTTGATTGATAGTTAATAGTACTTGTGCGAAGTAGCTGGTGTTTTAAAATAATGAAATAACTCTTGGTAGTGGGAGGATAGTTCTTCCTAAGGTGAATAAAGAGTGCAGGCATGCACAGAAATCCTAAACCTGACAGCCCAGGAATGACTTTCTCTGTTTCCTGGTGCAGCCCTGCATGACAATTACCTGAAAACAGGGAATGTTTAAAGCCAGTAATGGATCCTATGAAGTCTTGCAGAGACATTTCACAGACATCTCCAGAGTGGAGTGTTTCAGGTGCAAGTGGAATTAAGATTCAGTTTTTTATCCTCAGAGCTCTGTGCTCCCCCATCAAATCCTAAACCACAGTTCACTGTAAAACAACCATCTTTTTGCTCTTAGCTTTGCTGCATACAATAATGCAGAGAGATTTCTTTCAATCTTCTGATGGAGCTGCAGTTGGAAATCTTGGCCTTTCAGTAAAATGTTTTGTAACCGGAAATGGAATTATTTCTGCTTGCCTCATTTGGTGTGTTTTGTCTACTGCAATAGCGAGAGTTGTTTGGCTCTGCTTTCTTGAAAGCCAACTCAAACCCCACTGTATTTTTCATCTGAGGTAATTTCCTCAGTCCTATCCCTTTCTGAATATATCAACTTGGCAAAAGGGTGAGACATGACCAGGTAACTGATGCCCCAGGGTGCTGTGCCTTCAGCCGCCCTGTCTCTGTGAGCATGGAGCGTGAGACAGCTGAGACAACTCTTCAGTGAAACACTGCTGACTTGGTTCTTTGCCTTTTCTGAGCACAATTAGCATTAATTTACTGATGGACAGTCACTCATGATGTGAAATCCAAGGGTTGAATGAAGCCTCTGGCACGTGTGTTATCAGCTTTGACATTCCCAGGGAATCAAAAATTTAAAGTGAGAGAGAAAAGTATTTCCTTGTCTGTGTGGGCACAGCCAGGACTTGAGAACTGTTGTTTGCACTGGTATCTCCTGCACTCCGGCTGATTGCATCAAGATCATAATTCTTGTTTAAGTACTCCCAGCATGGCATGGTAGGGCACTGCTGGACTGAGATTTTTGTCTCATCTTAGTGAGGCCTGTGGTTTGTAGTAGCTTATTGAGTTCCTCTGTATCATTTAATGACATCTGGACTCGCTAAACTGAGATTTTTTTTGGCTCAGATCATTGTTGCTCTTGCATTGCCCTGGAACCCACTGACATTGTTTCTGACAAAATGAAGGAGAAAGTCACCTGTGGCCAACCATTGTTTTAAAGGTATCAGGATTTGGGGATTTTTTTATTCCTTCACCCCCCTCCATGGGTAATGAGTATGTTTGGAGGGCTTGAAGCTGACACTCATTCCAGTTACTGGCAAGCAGTGTGAAAATTCTGAGTGCATCAGCCAGTACGAAGAGATTGTGGAATAAACCATTGGAAGACTTCCACATGTACAGTATAGTTATTGTAGTAACTGTAAAGTTTAAATAAATCCATGCATTTTGCACATGGAAGTCAGGCTGCAGGGGGTTGCACTGGGTAGCTACTGAGGGAGTATCTGTGCAGGGATTCTGCAGCTTGGATTGCCCAGATAAAATCATGATTAGGGGAAAGGTGGAAATAGTCATGCTTTTATAACTGTAAAGTATTTTGGTGCTTGCTTAAGATGATTTACTTACAAATCACTTGTTCCAGTATAATTAGTTCTGCCTATGGAACAGAATGAGGCAGAATGAACAGAAAGTGGAGTTTTGGGGCTGGGACACTGCAGCACTTGGAGCAATACAGGCTGTGAAAGAGGCAAGTCCATGGAATCAAAGAATTCAGAGTGATGAATTTCAAAGTCTGTGTTTTATACACAGCACGTTAAGAACAATATAGAGCTTACAATATGATCTAAAACGGGATGAAATTGATATGTTTAGTCATAGCCTCCTTATGGCAGATATTTACAGCTCTTCACAGAGTCAGCTACCCAATAGTTACAATTTTGTGTATTTTCACAAAAAAGGACAGCATTAGAAATTTGAGGTCTCATTAAATAATGGACAGACTGCACTGATTGAGGGTAATTCGCCTTTGGTGATGGTGGTGCTCTAGTAAATCTGTGTTGAGGAATAACTTGAGTATCTGTGATTTCTCTCTTGTACTTTGTCCGGCAAAATAAGGAGTTACCTTTTGAAATCCATCCTGTGTCTGAAATGGGAAAGGCTGCTTGGATTAACTTTTGAAGGCGGGGTGTATTGTCAGTCACTGTTCTCCTGGGCTGTAGCTGGGGCTCTGCCTCTCCCCTTGCAGTTGTGAAATCTGTTTTCAGTAACCTTCAGTGCAGAGTTGAATATGAATTAAGACCCTCCTGCATTTCAAAATATCATTAAATGCGAAGTGTGTGTGTGTGTAATCAGATCACCCACTATCTTGCAAAGATGGAGAAAGTGGTGTGGAAAGAAAAGCAGACTTCAAATTTACTCTGTCCAGCTTTATCAAGAATGGATCCATGCATTTCTCTTTTTTTACCTTTTTTTTCTTTTTTTCTTTTTGCAGGTACCACAAGAGCCAAGCTATTTACCTGGAGTCTAAAGAGAACACGAAGATCAGCTGTGTGATCAGTTCTGTGGGCGCCAACGAGGTTGTGGCTGCTTTTATTTGTCAGCAGAGGGGGGAAAGACATGGGTTTAGTAAGGGCTAAAGATAGATGCCTGTCTGGTGTGTAAAGAAGCTGCAGCCAAGATAAAACTGACCTGGGAAATCTCTTTTTGAGATGGGAAGAGACTTGCTATGTTTCTGAAGGATAATCCTGTGTTTTGCAAGCTCTTGCAGCGGTTGGGCAAAGGGAGCACTTTGTTCTCTGCTTGCAGATTCCAGACACTTCAGGGAAAAGAAATAGTAGACTTGAGTGCACTTCTCCTCAATCAGCCAATAAAGGAACTTTAATTTGTTGTGGCAGCTAAGGGAAAACACTTTTATTTTCCCCAGGATGAGTTGCATGTGGGATCTGTTTGTGTCACAGCTGTTCACTTGCAGTGGCAGTTGTAGCACTCCGTTGGTTGTTCAGATAAAAACAGTGGTAGTGAGCTCATGGGTGCATTAAATTTTGTTAGAAGTTATTACTGTAATTTAACAAAACTAATGTGTCATTTCATCATACTGTGATGGAATATAAAATTGTACATGTTTGTTTCCTACAGTTGCTCAAAGTTTATGGATTTTTGAATTCTTTTGGCAAGCAAAACATGCCAAATCCTTGGAAATGTTGCAGTTGGGAGATGATTATGAATGAATGTTGATTTTAATTTCTCTAGAGAAATAATTTAAGTAGAAATCCAGGCAAATTCTAAATTTATTTTGTATTGAGGGGTCCTGTTAATAATGTCAATTTATAAAATAAATATATATAAAATAATAGTGTTAAATCAATTTACTTGCCAGGCCTGTAGATAATATATTAAAAAAAAAGTTTAGGCTAAATCACAGGCCAACATAACTTTATATTCCTTTGCAGTAGGAAATATTGGACTTCCTTCCCAAGATACTGCAGTGCTAAGGAGTGGATAATTCTTACTCCATGTATTTGTTTAAATGTGTTGAAATGCATTAGAAGGATATAATGCAGAGGAAATTGCTCAGACTTGATTTTTAAAGTACAGGTTTTTAGATCTAAACACCTTGAAGGTGATTTCAGAATCTCTGGAGTGGCTGCCTCAGTGGCAGCAATTTGTCCTCTGGAACACATGGTGTGAATCCTTCCATGCAGGTGTTTAAAAGAGGCCCTTTTATCTCCTGTCACAATTTCTGTGGTACATTGTGGGAAATGCCTCATGGAACAGAATCAGAAAAAGCTTTTCATTTGACTAATTGTTACTTCTCTAGGCAAATCCCAGGATAGATAATTTTATGATCTGTGGATCTAGAGAATTAGTCTTGATTAGGCAAAGCTCAATGCTATGGTTCTATTGTGAACTGTCACAGGAGGAACCTGCTTTCCTGATGGTGCTTGAAAGAGTAATTTTTCTTGAGGACTGTTTTGACCAGGAAGTTAAGGAGGTGTAGTTAGACACGTTATTTCATTTTCTACTCAGGCTGCAAATGCCTCATCTAGGGAGGGAGAGGGGATTAACCTCATAGATCTGTGCGCCCTGTGGTGTTCAGCTCTGACACTAAGACACAGAGTTAATTTGTCTGTGTATTGTTTGCTTTGAGTTTTCCCTTTTTCTCCCCTAATTCATCTCCCTGCATCATTCTTTTTGCCCTTCCTCTCCTGCAGATCTGGGTGAGGAAAACCAGCGACAGCACCAAGATGAGGATCTACCTGGGGCAGCTACAGCGGGGCGTGTTTGTGATCCGCCGGCGTTCGGCCACCTGACTTTGCTCTGCCCAGCCTGTCCTGGTTTTTATCGGATCACCAAACCTCTGCCAGGGGCTCACAGCCTGCTCACTCCTCCCAGCAGCAGGAAACAGTCCTGACCTCTGACGAGACACTTTGTGGCTGGCCACATAATCCCCAGTAGTCCTTAAACCTTTAGTGATGCCCAAGCACTGCCCTGGACTATTTCTGGATTTTGCATCAAGCTTCTGTACGCTCTCTTTGTATTTTGGGTGACTGTTTGAAAAGACTTTGCATCATCCTCCTTTTTCATTGTTGTTTTGTGGTGCACAGATGGGACTCGTGTGTTAAAAACATCATCATCATGTTTCTGTCGGAAGTCAGACCAGTGGAAGAAGCTTTGCTTGTCAGGACCTGAGGTTATTCCTGCTTTTTTGGCCTTGTTTTCCTGCAAGGCTCAGGATTTGGGGCAAAAGATGAATCCTACCAGCTTTCAGCTACAGTTGAGAGATGCCTCCAGAATACCTGGTGCACAACATCAGCTTTATTGGGTGGACTATTGAAGGACTGGAGACTTTTTTAGGATGGTGGAAACAGCTCAGAAACTGCTGAAAATGCAGTGATTTTAATGTAGCTCAGAGTCATGCGTGGTTAGTTAGAAGCTTCTATTTCTCTTCACATTAAAAAACCCTTCAATGAATAAGCAGAGTATGTTTGTTTGCTGATATAATTACCTGGGATAGGTGGATGACTAAAGGAATAATTACCTGGATTTTGCGGATAGTAAGGCTGTATGAGCTCTGTGTCTGTAATCACTCACAGATGTAGAGAGGCAAAAGATCGAGTTAACTTTTTCCACTGATGCTCAGAATCACAGCTTGTGGTGGGATCCTGCTGACAGGAGATCTGTAGTATCCTCCCAAAGAACCTGGTACAGAGTAGGAAGTGGCCTTGGCATGCTGTTAGCTGGAACCTTCATTCCCTGAAATGTTCTGCAAAGAGGTCCCCTTGAAGGCTTTTTAATTGCTGGAGGTACCACTGGGTTTCTACGCTTGCCTTCCTGCAGCACAAGTGAAAATGCCCAAATAATGACAATTAGGTGCTCCCTAGGTGTTTAAGGATCTGCCTCTGGCATTCCTTTATCATTCCCAGTCATTTGCTGATGGCTGGAAGTACCAATGCCATGTGTGACTGCATTGGCAGGATCCACATGGTGCCCTGGCTGTGCTGTCACATCTCTGCCTTCTGTGCAGAACAACTCAGTGCTCCTTTTGATTACTAGTCAAAAAGTTGTAAATTCTGTCTTTCTCAGTATCTGTCACTTCGAGGCATCTTCTGGTTTTGCTTTTGAGCTGCCTTCTTGTTAACATCCATCCAGTCTTTGTCTGGTGTCTGGATAAATGGAGTCCAGGGAGGGGAGTTGTGATTGCTGTGCCCGTTCCTTTCCTGCAGTTGGGTGGCAGTCACATCCCAGAAACTGATGCCTGTACGTGGGTCTGGAGTGGAGTGTGATGGCTGAGTTCCTGATGTGACTGAGACACCTGACTTGATTTTTGCTGTATTTGGAGGTTGGAGTGGATCTGGAGCTCTGGCAAGGAAGGAGAGGGTGTTTCCCACCCCCTGACAATGTACCATCTCTGCTGCAGCTTAGGCAGGCAGAATGCAGCAGGCTGGATTTTGCCAAGTTAACAGCTCACTTAATATAACTTAACATTCTCTGCACGTGTCACAGGTTTTTGATAAGGTGATGATGTACCAGACAGGATTTGTCGCTGAGTCTTTAAATGAACATCGTTCTAATAATAAAAAGTGCTAAGGAAGTAGCAGGATTTATTTCCTGTCTGTATCACTTTATCAATACATAAATTTGTGGGAGTAGCTGGGGATGTGTGTTCAGTGCTGGGGAGACACTTTGCCAGCAGCCATCTGCTGCTGTGGTGGTTCCTGTTCTGGGGTAATTTTGGGAATTAACAGAAGTGTGGCTGGGCTGTCAGTGTGTGTTAGGGAGAGGGGCTCCATGAACCGATGGTGAATCAGGGCACTGCATCCTCATGGAAGTTGGCTAACCGTGATCTCAACCTCTTCCACACCAATCTTAGGCCTCCAGGAAGGATGTGTGAGGTTTGTACAACCTCCTCCTGTCAGAATTCCTTGCCAGTTCCCCCAGTGCCCCTGGGTCAGCCTTTGGACTGTTAATTTCTGCTTTTGGCAGCCCTGAGTAGGGGTTGTACTACTGTAAATGACTCAACCTTAACTGCTACACTGAAGGAATTTTGCTTATATGCTACTTCATCCTCAGTTTCCTAATGAAATGAAAGTCTGCCTTGCCTCTGTCGATCACCATAAAGAGTAGATGTGTCTCACAGAGTACATGAATATTGTATCCTGGTTTTTTTTTCTCCTGGCAGGCTGTTCTGTAATGGCCTGAGCCATTTGTGAGGCTGGAAGTGATAAAGTGCAGTGCCTTGCTGTGCACTCAGGGAAGCAAGTGCTTTTTTTTTTTTTTTTAAATCCTAAAAGGATGCACAAGTAGTTCTGTGGTAAGGATGAGGCATGTGGAGATCAAGAGTGGAGACATCAGCTGTAGAACTGAAGATTTCCTGCCAAGGGTTGGAAAAATAGAGACAAGTTACTCAAGGAGATGGACAAGGTCTTGCTTGAATTCTAGGAGAAAATTGGCTTTTCTGTCTGCTCTTTGCCTGCTTATCATCAGTCTTGAAGGATCCCAACCCTCTGAACAGAAACAGCTTTGCTGCAGGTATGAAACAATTCACTCCTCGTTATGAACAGCATTCAAAGTAAATTTAGGAAATGGCTTTAAGTCATTACATTAATTTTAAAGAAAGGTGAGCCGTCTGCCAAAAATAGACTTTTATTGAGGGTTAAATTGCAGTTGGCTGAGTCATATTAAGCATTTTTTTATTGCCCTGAGAAATGGACTGTGATGTTGATATGTGTAAAATAAAAAAGACATTCCCTCAGCCATTAGATGTTCCAGTGGAGGAAGCTAGATCAGGGAGCCAACTTCCAGGGGGTTTTTGACATCATTATCAACAGAAAGGTTTCCAAAGAGGCCTTTTTAGTTTATGTGCTCTGCCTGGAATTTTGTAAAGAGACAAAGGGATTTAATGACAGAAACCTTAATTGTTTGCTTTGGTTTTTTAAATTTCTGGGGAACTTAAGAAAGGCTAAGAGAGCAAGAAATACCTTTGTGGATAACTGAGTTCCTTCCTCCTTCAGAAAAAAGAAAAAGCAGCATTTCTTGTCCCACAGAAGCAAACACTGAAATATTCAGAAAATCCGAATGGGTGTCTAAGGTTTACTGCTACTGTTTTTAGTTTGCCCAATTCTAAAACTAAGAACTTAATATACAGTGAAGTATTTTGAAAACAAAGAATGCACGTTCCTGTTTTTCTATGATTTATTGAAAACCTGTTGTCACTGAAACTTCAAATTTCATACAGTTAAAGAATTCCACTATCTAATGTTTTGCTGAATGTGGAAAACCCCTTCAATACTTAACACCAGCTTGAACTTTGGGGATGCCAAAACATCTTGTAATACTTAAGTGCCTATCACTTTGCAGTGGAGTAATTCTATTTATTTAGATTCCACCTTTTTAAGCAAGAATGCTTTTCTGTAAAATATTGATTTTAATTTTTAAATAGGCATGAAGAACAGTTTGGGTTTATGAAAACCAAACCCCCCCCAAAATATTTGAGGTTTTTTTCCCCCTCCAATGTGATGCTGATAAATATGCAGAAGGGGAGAGTGGCTCAAAGAAGCCTTGGGACCAACATTTAAATAACATTTAGGTGACAAAAGAAATGCAAAATATTCTCCATGGTGTATATCTAAACAGGGTGGGTGGCTCAACTCCCCTCACATAATTAAAATGCTGAACAGCAGCACAGGAAGAGTTACTTAAGCCTTTGGTTCTAAAATAGCAATGCTCTGAGCAAAGCCAGGCATTTGTAGGGCTTTGGAACCAAGAGCTGTAACCCACAGGAAGCAGCTGCTGATTTATTCCATCAATCTCACATTTGAAAGCTATCAGTTCTCTGGATGCCTCAGGTAGCTTTTGTCATTTTTCATTTAGTTCTAATTTGCATCCCCATGTTCTGCCCCAGATCTTGAGAGGGGGGAAAAAAGGCAGAATAGTGATGAAATGTACATTTTTCATTTCACTTTATTAACGCTCCTTATTTTTATCGAGTTTAGGATTCTTTGGAGGGTGGTCACTGCCTGCAGATCTCTGCAGGTTTAATGGCCAGCCCAGGTCATGAGAGCTAACAAGCATTAACAAAAAATAAATAAAAATGCAAATCCAGGGGGAAAACTGTTGTCTTCAGTCAAGGTTTCTGCTTGATGGTTTAAATCCTGTTTGGAATTGGTGACTGAAGGTTTTTAAGTGAACAGACTGGTGGCACTGGCTGATATAGGTTTGGAGGACAGGCTCAGGACACATGGATGGAGCTCCATGTCTGCTTCCATCATTAAATGAGGAGGTAAGTCAAGTTTTTTGTTTGTTTTGGGCTTGTTTTCCTTTTTTTCTTTTTTTAGGGTGTTTGATAAACGATTGATTTCTGTCACACAGTTGAAAGCAGCTGCTGATCATGTCAAGTTCCTGTTAACACTGAAGAATTACTCATTTTAGAGAAGAAATAGCCTTTTGCCCATGATACAAAATTTAGTAACGCCGCCTAAATAGCCATAGGAATATTTTTTTTTCTGATGTGATTAGAGAAGAAACATTCCAAACCTCGCACATCATGAGGCATCACGTAATGGGGAAGGCTCTGAATACTGATGATACTAAATCATGTAAAGCAGTTTCACAAAATGAGTAGAAAAGCAGGAGGCAAAAATCCTGTTGGAAAGGATTTCTGGGGTGGTAAAAATCTCATCCATTGAGATTGGGAATTGCTAAAAAACAATTGGTTCAAGACTGTCTGGAAAACTGAGACATGAAGGAGAGTTTGACCTGGGACCCAGGGATGGTCAGTCTGTAATGGAATCTCAGCATTAGAATATTGATTAGGTCTCATTTTGGACCAAGCCTGGAGTTTTACAGTTCAGCAAAGGGAAATAAAACATGGCAGGGTTGTTACCCGCCCTGCCTCAGCCTCTTGCTCTTGTTCTCCCCTGAGAGAATTCAAAACTACTGATTTGTTTCCTCTTTCAATGAAATAACAATTTTAGGAAGAGCTTGTAAAGTCTAGGTGGAATACAGAAATGCAGTGTCTGTCCCCTGAAGATGGATAAACCCTTGTCTGTTCTAAGGAAGGGACAATTGGTGGCAATCCCGTGGGTGGCTCTGCCACAGCAGGGCTTTGCTTCTGAAGGATTTCATCCATCTGAGTAGACAGAGGTGCTTGTTTGCCATTTCCAGGTGCTCTGGAGTATTTAGCAGATACTGCGAAGCTGCAGTGTTGGTGCATGTTTCATGGCCCTAACCTGCGCTGCCTGTGTGGTGTGTCTGGGCATGGGAGGTGGGGTGTGGAAGACAGATCCTGGACTGTCCTTGGAGAGAATCATGGAATCACAGAATGGTGTGGGTTGGAAGGGATCTTTAAGATCATCTTCCACCCCCTGCCGTGGGCAGGGACACCTTCTACTATCCCAGGCTGTTCCAAGCCCTGTCCAGCCTGGCTATGGACACTTCCAGGGATCCAGGGGCAGCCACAGCTTCTCTGGGCACCCTGTGCCAGGGCCTCACCAGTGCAGTGAGGAGTCTCTGGAGCAGTGAGCAGGGCTGGGCACTTCTCAGTGCTAATCTGGCTTTCTCAGAGAAGTCTGAAGGTTTTGTTTGCTCTGAAATCCCATGAGGGCCAAAGGGAGCATGAAGGATGCAGCAGGATGTGCTGGGCTGGCTTGTGCCAGCCTCTGCTACCCCAGTGCTGAGGGCCTTGGGGGGAATCTCATCCGTGTGTCTTTTAATGGATGTGAACAGCCTCAAACAGTGGCTGTGGCCTTCCTGAGGCCTGCAGTGCCTCTTTATCTTGTCACCCAACCAAAGGTATCAATAACCTGCACAGCCTGCGAGCAGAGGGGTTTCTCCCCATCCATCTTGCCTGGCAGGTGCTCCATCTTGATTATGCCTCAGCTCTGCTCTATCTGTCGTGTTCCTGGGCTGAATGACAGAGCAGGAAGGTGCTGCTGGTGGGAGCATTTCCTGCCTGCCTAATGGGGATGTAATTAATGGATGCAGCCAGCGAGCCGAGTAGAGGCACGAGCCCTCTCCTTCAGCCACTCAACCGTGCTATGTTACACACCCTGCTCCATGCTGGTGTTGCATATTCACTTAAATTCTGAGGCATTGCGACATTTAATTAATGTGTTATAGCGAACCTTTTCACTGCTTCTGCAGCCTTTTCTTGCCAAGTACCCGGCTGGATCCATGTGGTGTCTCAGATGAAGGGGAATGTGCTGCAGGGCCAGGCAGGCTCTGGGTACAGGGTTTGTCATTGGGGTGACCCGGGAGGTGTCCCAGCCCTCACCCTGCCTGTCACTTCTTCCCTCAGTGAGCTGAGTGTGCTGCAAAGGGACTGCCAGGACAATCACAGAAATGGGACTGTTCCAAGTGATTCTTTGGCTCTCACCCTGCTTCCCTACAGCCTCCTTTAGGGAGCAGACATGTCCCGCGTTGCTGCTGGAAGGGGCAGCTGGGAAGGCAGGCGGTGAGGGCGAGTTTTGCTGTCTGGGTCTTTAACCCAGCCATCATCATCATCAGAGCACCTCGCTGATGATCGAAAACCGGGATTTTTACCTTCTGCGGGTTTTGGGATGTGCTGCCCGCTCCCACCCCGGCACAGCTCGGCTGGGCCCCTGAGGGGTCCCTGAGTGCTCCAGCCAAACGCTCCAGGCCTTTGGGGTGCTGGCGTGCTGTCAGGGCTGCTCCTGCGCCATTAACTGCTTTAATGAGCCTCTCAAACCGCTCTGGGGCGGAGCACAGGCTCCTGCTCAACCTTCCTGCCCTGATTGCTGCCTGGGCACACGGCTCGGCTGATAGTGGGCTCGGAACTCCAGCACTGGGGGCTTATGTTGGGAAGGCAGATCAATGTAGCTCAGCCCTGTGGGGGAGTTTGGGGATACGGGGGGTGAGCAGCGCTGTGTGCATTGGTGACAAGGTTTCCTGAGTGCTGAGACTCCTCCGCTCTCTGGATCCACACCTGGCTCAGGTGCTCCGTCCCCTCACCCCGCGTGTTGCTTACCGAGGCAAACTTCTCTCGCGTTTCCAATTTCACACCGACCTGCTCTTGACGTTTATAAACAAACTCTCCTATGTTCATCCACTTAAAAGCAACCGAATCCGTTCTGGACAAACACTTTTCTCTTTCCTGTTGCTGTGGCAATCGCCGGCTGCTGAGCAGAGCAGGCGGGAGGAGCCAGCCCAGCATCAGTTCAGAGCATCCTCCTTTCCTGCTTGGGCACTGCTGTGAAGGGCATCCAGTGCCTGCTGCTGCCTGTCTCGCCACTGATTTTACCCCCATAGTGGTTTTGAAATACAAATCTCAAAGGTTTCTACAGAGAGAAGTAAATGAGAACAAACCTGATGACTCAGTCGAGGAGACTGAGGCACAGGAGAGCAATGATCAGCCAAAGGCTGAGAGCTGGCTCTGTAGCTCAGCTGGAAATTACTTTCTCCTTCCTCAACTTAGCTTTTACCCTAGGCTTGAGGGCAACTTAACCTTCCCTATGGCTTTGCTGTAGGTTTTTGGCTATGTCAGAACTTCACTTACACCTCTGAGTGCATCATCTCTTCAGTGTCACGCTCTTACCCCTTCTCCATCCAGCTGGACAGGCCAAGGCTCACTCTGGAGCAGGTGACTGGCTGATTTCGGGATTACCAGCTACATTTGGTAGTTGAGTGGGAGAGGCTGGTTGCACAAACCGTGGGAAGAGAGCATGTTTTCCTTGGCAGTTGGTGGAGATCACAGGGATGTTCTGTTAATCAGATCCGTCCACGAGTAGCTGACAGATGGCAGCTCCCTGGGGATAATTAATCATTTGTTTGTCCAGGATGCTGAGTGTGGAATGGCAATGTCCATACAGATTCTAGGTGAAGCTCAGAGGGGACCTGTGGCCCTTGGAAAGGAGGATCTCACTCTCCGAGGTGGAACTCATTAGCTAAAGACAATAAAATCTATCCTGAAGTGATCATGAGCTTTCTTCCTTCCATGTTTGGCTGCCCCAGGGCATCAAGCAGCTAAAGGATTGCAAAAGGAGAGGTAGAGAAATGGTCTGATATCTGTGGGCTTTGATGTCCTGTGAAAGATTTCTGCCCCCAGCTTGGGGGGAGAGGGGAATGTATTCAAAACCAGAAAGCAAATGCTTGTACGTCGGGTCTGTAAGGAGCAACACCCTCAGTCGAATTTTCTCCTGGGGAATGAGCAGCAGCAGAGTGACAAAGCTGTGCTGGTCCCTGTCACTGGGGAGCAGAGCATCCTCTGCCATGGGCTCTGCCGGGTGGACACGTGGCACAAGTGCCATTTGCAGACAGCTTCAGTCTCCCAGCACACCTCCAGCCGCAGGGGCAAGGGGAGAGGTCCGACAACCTCCTTGTCATGGTGTTGGTTTGGGTTTTTTTTCTTTCTTTCTGTTATTTGTTTTGGGGTTTTTTTTGGTAAGGCTTTCCTCTGGATATCTTCTCCAAATCCTCCTTTTCTCAGCAGGGAGGTGGAAGCACAGGCAGGATGGGGATGATCAATGAGGGGAACCCCCTCCCTTCTTCCTCTGAACTCTGAGGCCTCTGTGTGCAATTTAAAGTGGGGAAAGAAAGACGTCTATACCAAGGATTTGTCAGGCTTGTTCCTCACAGATAAGCTGGTTTTACCAAGTGGCTTGACATGTAATTCCACAGTGTGTAGATGTTTGTCTTATGTTTACCTAGAGGAAGAGATTTTCTATCAATCCTAAAAAAATTAACCTTGTGTAATAGTGCATTTCCTCGGTGAAAATGAGTGTGAAGATCTGTCAAAATGTCAGGCATGCCTGGAATGAGGGTCCTGCAGAAGACAAGTGGCATTAATGTCTTTGAAGATGTTTCATTTAGGAGTAATGGAGTCCTCAGGCTTTTGGGGGCCCCATTAATCGAACTGAAGAGGTTATAAAGCCTAGAAGGGAAATGCTGTTCAGAGCTGGACAGGCAGAGACACTCTCACAGGGAGAGGGTCAGATAGGTTTTTTTCTGTTGTAAAACAGCATCAGAAGGATGTGAAGAATCGTTCTTAAATTACGCTTCTCTGCCTGGGTCATTTTAAGGAAGTCAGTAAGACTTGGAGGTTTGCTTCTGGGGGAGAAAAAGGGCTTGGGTCTGAGTTTTAGTTTAAGGTGTTCATGGAAAGAAACTCAACCCCCCTGTGCTCTCTGAATCATCAGGCAGGTTTGCAGGACCACAGAAATGAGTAATAATTAAAAAAAAAAAAAAAAAGAGTCAGGAAACTTCTTGAAGCTTCCGTATTTGTAATGCTGAAAGTCAGCACACAGTGTCTCCTCTCTGAGGAAAAACCCACGTTCAGAAAGGGCCTCCTTTCAGAACCTGAAAATGGATCCTTTACAATGTATATTTTTCCTACCAGGGACAGGGTGTTTGGATGGAGATGTGTTTTCTGCCTCAGACACTGAGCTGTGTGTTCCTCTTGACAACTTCATGTTGGCTTTAAAATGTTTTTTGAAATAATGCCCTTTCTCTTCTGAAGGCTCTCAAGCTCTTACAAAAGTGGAGAAATTACCCTGTTTGTGAGGGAACAGGCACGGAGCTGTGGTGCCTGCACTGCTGGCAGATTTTTGCTGTTTGCCCCAACTTGCCAATAACCAAATAAAACAACATCTGTTAATTGTCCTTTCTTTGCAAAATCCGCTTGTTTCATAAGCACCGGGGGGGATTAGGAGGGTGAGTCTGTATTGCTCATGTTGAGGTTTGACCTTGTAAATCCAGGTTTCTTGCTGGAGACCTGCTGCGGGTGTCAGTACAGTGTTTAGAGTTTGCTGTTTCATGGGAGGGACTTTCTGTTGTTGGAGATGTTGTTTTGGCCTTGGACACCTCCTCTTAACGAGCTCCTTTGTCCTTCTCCAGGGAAGCTTTCAAACTCGCCTGAGGTTCTGAATTGGCTCAGAATAAAAGGTGTTGTGCGTCTGAAGTGCCCGGCCCAAGGGCTCTCCAGCAATCCAAACAGCCAGCACACAAAGCCATTAAACCTCAAGTGCCTGGGCATGATTACCTGGAGACAGTTTGCAGCGGAGTCCCGCAGGAACCGGCTTTATCTGAAAAACCACCCCCGGCAGGTGGAAAAAGTCCAGGTAGGTCTTGTTGAATCATCAGGGTGCGTAGTTTAGTCCTGCAGTGCAAGGTGAGTGGGAACAAGCAGAAATGAGGTTAGGGAGGTGGGAGAAAGCTGTTTGAAAGGGCAAACCTGTGCTTTCCTCCCTCTGCTGAGCTACTGTGTGTCCTTGAGTGGTGGGTCTGAGCCACTGGAATTTCCAGCTCGCATAACTAATGGCCCTGGTGTCTTGTGTCCTTAAAGGAGATACACGGCCTGGAGGAGCCAGACCCGACCTCCTCAGGTCCATTTGCAGAGTGAAACCCCAGAAGTGCAGCTCCTGTGCTGCCTCGGAGCTCCTGCATCTCCGGGCACCTCTTCCATGAGGAACACGGAGCTTTATTTTACCTCTTGGTACCACACCAGCTGGAGCAGCTTCTTTCAGGGTGGGGAGTCTCCTGTGCTTGCTCTGCTTGGAGTTGAACGTGCACTTCTCTCCTGTGGCTTAGAAGACTGTATCTACATTTTTAGGTTTGGGTTTTTTTTTTTTCCTCCAGCTTATTGAGGTACGAAGGGAAGATTATGGCACTTGATGATTTAATCAACATAATCTCTAGATAAAACATGCTTATGTTATACTACTGGGAGATATTAATTTATGCTGGTTTGCTTCTCCAAAGGTAAATTAAATCATTAGTTTTAAGACTGGATTAGCTGCACATGTGCCCTGCCTCTTAAAAAGGCAGTTCAGAAGTTCTTAAAAGCTTCTTGGCTTGGCATTTCTCATGAGTCATTGAATCCCTTCGGTGCAGGTGCCATGAAAGAGGAACTATGGTGCAGCACTTAAAGGTGGGACACAGGACCTGCTTCTGCCCCATGCCCCCTTCTTGCTCAGGAGTAGCATTTTACCAGCTCATTAATTCAAATAGAAGGCTTTGCTCCAGCTCTGGGAAACCAGAATTGTTCCTTTGATCCAACCTGTGCCTCGAGCACTTGAGCTGGTTCAGTGTGTGTTGGAGAAGACCTGCCTGGAGCAGTGTCCACACCCATCTCCCACTGGAGAGAGCACCTGGACACCCAGCATGTGTCGAGTATCCACAGCCAGGCTGGGTGGAAGGAAGGTGTGCCTGGAATGAGAGGAGCTTTAAGGGCCCTCCCAACCCAAACCAGTCTGGGATTCTATGTTGATGTGCTTGGGTCACCTTGGAAATTCAGCCAGTACCTCTGAACTGCGTAAAATCCCCCCAAATGTATCACTGAAGCTTCGCGACGGCAGAACAAGAATTAAGATCAGGAGATACTCAACAAGGTGGGTGGAAGGTGTCACAGCTCTTCCATACAGGCAGGGAAACTGAGGCACAGTCTGCCTCTCCTCACAGAGGGCAGTAGCAGCATGCAGCAGTAAAATCTGGGTGCTTGATGCCAGAAGCTCCTCTGGAGTCATTGGATTTGGAGCAGATGTGCTGAGCTGAGCCAGTGCCGTTCCCCTTGGGAATGCTCGGTGTGGAGGCGCTGGCTCCAAGCACGGAGGTGCCCTGATGATGGCTCCCCCCTCGACCCTGGGGGAGGAGAGCTGCCAGAGGCCCTCACAGCAATTTCAGGGCTATTAAGGATGTGCTAATGAGTTTTCTGCATCATTTGCCAGCACTTCACTCCCCCAGCTCAGCCCATGCATTAACACCTCCATCCTGGGAGGACAGCAAACACTCCACTGGAGCTGTAGCTCCATTTATCATGGATCTGGGCATGAGCAGGGCTGGTGCAGCTGGAGGGGCTGAGGAGAGGACTTTCCTCAGCTCTCCATCAACACAGAGAGCAGCTGCTCAAGGCACCTCAAAGGAGCAATTGCCGGTCCCCCAGATCTGGGGCAAAACCTCATTGAATTAATAAGCTGGTGAAATACTGCTGTGGGTGAAGGGAGAGAGGGGCACAAAGTGCTGTAGCAGGATGCTCTCAGCCATCCATGGGCTCTGTGCTTGTGTGGGATGGTCTCCGTGCACCCAGGAAAGGCCACATCCATATGCTGTTTGCCATGCGTTCCTGGTGCCATTTTCCCTGGTGCAGTCAGTCCCTGGGGCTGGTTCTGCACAGCACATCTCTGGGATGGATGGTGGGATCTTCCCCCGCTCTGCTCTGCCTCCCTGGAGCCCGGGGCCATCTGCTCCTGCCTGGGGTGGGTGTGCTGGGGGCTGCTCCAAATGCGGGGCTTCGGCTCTGGCACAGCCAGGATTGCTGTTCCCTATGGGACAGAGCCAGAGCTGCAGGAAGGAAACTTCCATATCTCCATGGAGGTCAGGACAGGGATGAATTCACGAGGTTATACATCACATGAAGGGTGGGAAGCAGGTGTGGAGCTGTCCTGAGGCTTTTCCTGCTGTAGCTCTTCCCATCGCACTGCTGGCTGTGGGTGTCTGTGCAAAGAGCACAAAGAGCCCTTCTTGCTTCACGACTTCATTTTTCCCATTTGAATATTCAGAGGCATTTTTTCTGCTTGCCTATATAGAGGTGAGTGTCTCCTCCTGTGCACGCTACTTTTGCACCTGATTTATTGTGTGATGTGCTGGGACTAAATGTTAATGCAGGAGGGCTGATCCAGTCTCCTCTGAACTGGGCACCTCCTGGAGCTCCAGAGGCATTTCAGGAATGAAATCAGTTAACATGACCCTTTGCCACCCTAGATGTATGTGGTGGTGTGTTCAGCTCTTCTCCAGCCCGCCCTGGCCACAGGCACCCTTGAAAAGCATCCCTGGGGCTGAGCTCTTGCCCTTCACATGGAGCCCCTCTGTTCTTGTGTGTCCAGCTCCTCAGGGGCTGGGTTCTAGGCCTGTGCCTTTCCCCTGGGTGATGCGTGGGCAGGGAATGCCCCACACAAGGTGGAGATCACCTCCCTGCTGCCACGTGGGTGGCTGTCTTACCAGGAGAGGAGATGGAAAGGTGCCCAACTGGTACTTGTCACTTCTGACTGCAGGCATCAAGGATGTGTCACTGGCAGAGCAAAAGGGGAACAGTGTTATTTTTGTCTGGATCGGGCTCTTTTCTCTCTCCAAGTACCACAGCCTGATACGAGGTGCTGCTGAACACTCACTCTGCTTTATCTTTGCCTTGGTGAACACGGGGGGAAAGGTACTTTTTAAAATTATATAGGAAGTATTTGTAGTCTTTCATGCTGGCAGAGCCTTGGCAACAAAGCTGGCATGCACGGTATATTTTGACTTGGTTTAATGTCTCTTTCAGGCTGCTGATGGCTCTCCTGCATCTCTCATCCAGCCATCTAAGACTTGTACTACAGCCATAGAGGATCCAGGTTCTGGAGCAGGGACTGTGCTGCCACAGGGATCTCCACACTCCAGTCCTTGCTCTGCAGCCTGGAAGAGAGAGAAGCCAAAGCAGGTGGGTTTGGAAGAAGAGGAGAGTGGGAATTCCTGGCTCCCAGGAGGGCAGGCACATGGGAAGCAGCAGTGGGAGAGGGGGGATCCCGCTGGTGCTGAGCCATCCGTGCCACTGCCTAACACAGAGAGATCAAAACCGAGACAGCAGGACTACTTATTGAGGTGTTTGTTAGAAGTTGAATGGACAAGAATCACATCTCAAAACTGTAAAGAATGAGCTTTTTAGCCCTTTTCCTTTCCACAAAACAGCAGCAACATCTCGGCAGGGATGTCAGGGCGAATCTGTTTCACTGACAACAAGATTGTTCTGTCTAGACAGGGAAGCACTGCCAAACTGAGGGAGGCTGCAGAATAATTTAAAGCCAAAATACTTTACAGACATTACATTTAAAAATAAAAGCTGGCTTGACACAGACAATGCTTGATGGATAGCTGGTGTGAGGGTGGGATGGCGACTGGCTCTGACACAGAGCGTGGTGGCAGGGATTGGCAGGTGTCACTCAGGGTGACCCAGTGGCTGCTGACCTCTCACCTTTCCTGGATAAGTTTCCACCAGAATTGGTCCATGGAGGCATCAGAGTGGCCTGTGGAGCTCAGTACAGGGAGTCTCTGCAATATCTTGAATTCTGTAGCTCTGAGGTAGCTGCCCAGCCCTCTCTGCCCCCTCAGTGCCACCTCCTGACTGGCACCAGGGAATGTCGGAGCAGAAAGGTTNAAGGAATTTCCTTTCTTCTGGCAGAAAGAGAAAGATGAAATATTAAAAGCATGGCTCAAAGGCTGCTGTATATGTTTTTTCCCCCTTCTGTTCAGCACTGCTTTGGTGTTGCTCAGAGACAGCAGCCAGTCAGAGCAGGAGGGATGCCAGACTGCAGGAGAGAGCAGAGAGTGGGGGTGAAACATGGGAGAAAGAGGAGGATTGTCTCAGGTGGCTTGATTTCAGGGGACAGGGTGAATGCTGACACTTCAACTCCACCACAGCCTTTAGGGCTTTAGTTTTGTGTTCAGCATCAGGAAGCAAAGCCTGGTTTTTGTGTCTCTGTCTCTACAGGTGAGGGCAGTGCGCTCTGAAGCAGGAGGACACCTTCATGTGGGACACCGTCCTTGGATGAGGGAGGATGGGAGGAGAAGAGGGCCAAGGCACCTGCCAGCTTCCCCTGGAGAAGTCCTGCAGGCCCCCAGCTTGCCATTTGTGCCATCCTGGTGAGTTCAAGGGTCCCTGATGACTTTCTGGAGTAGTGGTGGTGTGAGGTTCATGTGAGGTTTCTTTCAGGGCCATTTGATTCTGCTGATGACCTCGGGATCTGGCTGTTGGGCAGGAAAGCACGCTGGCAGCATGAGCTGTGTCCTGCCCTCGGGACAATGTGAGGCTTTCCAGGCAATCCCCAGCAGTTCAGGTGCTGGGTGGGCAGCAGGAAGCAGCATCCCAAAGGAGCCTTCAGGAGGAGAGACTGCAGGGAACGGAGAGCTGAGGGCTGTTGTCTGCCAAGGGAGGAGTTGGAGGGATCCAGTTCAGGGTGTTTAAAGTGGTTCCTTCCTCATCTGCTCCTGCTCTGTGTCAGCAGGTCTTGATCCTCAGGAATGTGAGAAAGGGAAGATGCAGGGAGTGAGCTTGGAGCAGGATTAACTTTGCACCTCTGCAGGCACGCACAGCAAGGGCTGTTTATTTGCTGATCAAGGATGTGCCCAAATGAAGCCGGGTGGGGACACAGTGATTGCTGGAGCTCGCACATTGGGATAAGCTGTGAAACAGAGACTGACCTCGACTCCAGCTCCTGCAGCTGCCTGGCCTCAGCCCTCGGCTCCTGTGTCACCTCTGGCAGGGCAGGGTGGGGACACGCAGGAGAGGGGGAACCTGATGTCCCTTTTCCCACAGCCTTGTGCATTTCCCTGCCTCCTCCTGCCTGTAAAACACCCTGTGATTAATTACACCACTCTGCAGCCGCCGAAAATTTATTTAGAGTGTTGTCTTTGCTGCTACTGCCATTTACACAATGGCAAATGTGCAGTGGCTGCTAATGGGTCACTGAAGGGGATCACAGCATTGGACCTGCTCTGGGAGCAGGGCAGGGAGAGGGAACACGGCCAGGAAGGTGAGACAGATCTGTTCTAGTAGAATGGGCTGTGGTGCTTGCAGGAAATTGCTTGCTGCCCTGATAGCATCCAACTACTTTAATAAATCAATTTTTCCACTAGTTTGTTTAGCTTAATCTTTCTCCTCCTTGCATCCTAAAAATTAGTCTAATAGGACTTTATCTCTTGAGAGGTTTGGAAATTATATTCCTTCAAAGATTTCACTTTCCTTTGGATGCTCAGAAAAAGAGGGGCTGAGGGTGTTGTCAGCTAGAGAAAAGAGCCTCAGAAAAAGCCTCCCTAAAAATGCTACCAAAGGCATGCAGAAATCAGCCCAACCTGAACCAGCTGACAGCCTCGCTGTTGAATTTTAATGCTGCTGTGGGGCTGGTTTGTGTGAACTGAAGCAGGCTGTGTTTATTCTATAGAACTCTGTGGGTATCTTGCACTGCATGTCACTCCCCCAGTGCACTAAGAGCAATTCAGCTTGAGGAGCCATCACCAACACTGTTATCTTTATTGCCAGTCCTGCCTGATAAATCTGCTCCCTCCAGGATGGCTGAGCCCAGTGAGTAGCCCAGACCTCTGTGTGTGTTCAGGAGAAAGAAAGGCTCGTGCTCAGGAGCTGCTTGCAGGGAACCCAAACAGCAGGAGCTTCAAACAACCCCAAGGGCTGCTTTAAAAACATGGAATTTGCAGAGCTCTGCACAAGCAGTCCCTGGGGTTTTCCAGCACACTGGGATTCAGGTGATTCTCAGCTTGGAGGGGCAGAAATGTGCTGTAATTCTGTGAGCCCTGCTGTCCTTCCCGACATTACGCTGCAGATCCGTTGCAAAAATCAGCATGGAGCCAGTGACTCGTGCTGGGCTGTGGCCTGCTGAGCCCAGGGTTGCTTTACTGAGCTGTGTCCCATGTGGGCAGGTGTCTGGTGTTTGGTGTCCTGCAGGGCAGAGCAGAGGGGCACAATATGGAGCCCCTGTCACAGGGTGAAGCTGGGCTGGGAGTCTTGGTTCACAGGTCTTTGTCCATGACGGCAATTTCCGTGGATCTCAGATGGCTGTGGGAACCAGGAGCTCTTGTCTCACCCATGCCAGCTTCCTCCTGGCAAACAGCAGTTCCCCTCCCTCCTGCTGAGCTGCTGGTACCACTTTTCCCCTCCGTTTCGGCCCTCATGGGGACATTCCCGGCTTATGGAGTGACGACACCGAGGCACCAGCAGCTCCCCTGTTTGTATCTGCCGTGTCTGGTGTCACCCCCGAGCTGTCCAGAACCACCTGGGTGCTGTGGATGCAGCCTCAGCTGGGAAAGGGAGCCCTCCTGGCTTGGAGCATCTGAGGAGGAACAAGTCAGGTGTCAATGACTGTACTCGCTACGTTGGCTCTTGCTGAGGGATGGGAACAGTTGGAGGAGGTCCCCCTCTGTCCCTCTCCCTGGGCAGAAGGGGCTTGTGGAGCCTGGCAGGGGCAGAGGAGCTCTCTGGGGGGCAGGGGTGTCCCCGAGCTCCTGGCCCTGGGATCTGCTGCTGTCCTGTTGCTGCAGTGAGGGGCTGTCCCTGCCCCAGCAGTGCTTTGGCAGCAGTGGGGTGGGGGGGAGGCACAGGGCAGGCAACTCGAGGCTCTGAGCAGGCACTGGGGAATGCAGAGAGCTGCCTCCCTGCTCCCTTCTGAGGCCGCGGGATGTGGGAGAGAAAGTGACTTCTGCAGAAATAAAAGAGACTTCCTTTTGGGTCAAGTGCTCTGGAAGGGAACGATTTTGAGATGAAAGGCTTTTTGCTCTGGTAATACAGATTCACATTGCCTAGAGGGAAGTCTGCCTTGTGCTGGGGTGTTTTTCCCTCTGGGGGCATTGCAATTGCAATTGAAGATGAATTTTCAACATACAAAAGAGAAGAAGAAAGCTGAGAGAAGGCTTTAAAACATATCAGGGGTTCTCGTGGTCTGTTTTAATTTGTCAGCTTGTCTCTCTCACTTGTAACATCCCTGTTGGGTGCAGGGATTGTTCCTCCTCTTCCCTTTGTGACTTGCTCCTTCCCTCTGGCATCTTCATCAATCCCAGGCTCTGCTTTTAATATTTTTCAGGTTTTTTCTTTTTCTTTCTTTCTTTTTTTTTTTTCCCTTTTTTGCACCCAGGACTAGTTGACAGAGCAGCAGGAGCTCCTGTGTGCTGGCCCTGTGTCATCCCTGGGCTCGAAGAGATCAGGGAATCACAAGATGGTTGGGGTTCCAAGGGACCTTGAAGGCTATTTAGTTCCAACCCCCTGCCATGGGCAAGAATGTCACCCACTGGATCAGGTCTTGGTTAGCAGGGGGTGAGGAGAGAGCAGCCCTCAGCCTCGGGAGCAGCCAGGTGGAGCCCCCTGAAAGGTCTGGCATGGACCCTTTCCCTGTCAGTTTATAATCTGAAGGATCTCTTTTGAAAACATGTTACGTTTGGCTTTGGTAAGACCATGGGAAGCATCAGAGTGTTTAATTTCTCTGTGGTTTCTCCCCCCCTGCCCTGCAGGGATGAGGCACACGCTGGGCTCTGCTGCTGCTTAGTGTGAAGTGCTGTAAAACCCCAGCATTGATTTCTCAATCAAAGGTGTCTGTTTGCTCCTTGGTCTGTGCTTTAATGCTTGAAAATCCATTTTTCACTCCCCAACAGTTCGCTGTAAGGTTTTTAAATCAACTGTTGTGCTTCAGAGCCCTGGAAGGGAATGGATTCAGTTGAGCTGGCTCACCAGTGAGTTTTGAACCAGACAGAAAACAGCCAGAGCCTGTGGGGGCTCTCCAGTCTCACCTGAGACCTTTGCCTGTGCATCACTGGGGTTGGTACAGGACAACACTGTTCTCCTTATTCAGGTTTCCTTCTTTGAAAAGCTGTGGGTCTCCCTCCTGCCCCAACAGTGACCCTGGTTCAGCCGCTCTGTGCTCCCCAGGCTGTGGGCATTGTAGGCTGAAGTTTCAGGGTGTCCTGAAAACAGATGCCAGAAAAACCTCCAGACTTTTATATTATGTTCAAAAGGAACACCATGTTCCCACCTGCACTTCCCATATTTTTTTGGCAGTCACAGCATTTGCTCACTGTTTCCAGGGCATTGTGCTCTGCTGCTCTTCAGTGGCTGCACAGCTGCCCCAAGCCTTGCTGAAATGCAGCTGCTTTTGGGGAGGAACAGAGAGGCTTGGGGCAGCAAGAAATGCTGCTGCCCTGGACTGTGATCCTGCAGGGGTTGCAGCTGGAGACTGGCTGGGAAAGCTGCAGCAGCTCCTGCCTTGGCAGGAGGGCAAGTGCCATGGGAAATCTTTTCCAAAGGTGGGTGTGGGGTTGCTCTGCAGCCCTGGGGGGTGCTGGTGGAGGCTGGAGTGAAGGGGAAGGCTGGTGAAATGCAGGTGACTCCTGGTGCTAATTGTATGCAGCAGATTTATCTGGAAGGAGCTGAAGGATGTGCATCAAGGATGTCTCAGCTATTCAAGTGAGAAATCAAATTAAACTTTGCATCAAACAGTGGAGCTGCTCTGTGCTGGGAGTTGTGTCGGATCCATTAAGGTTTCTCCATGCCGGGCCCCCAGGAGTTAGTGGAGAGGAAAAGCAGTGCTCAGTGTCAGGGGCTGTGTTTGCTGCTCACCTGGATGTGTTAATGATGTGGGCAGGAGAAAAGGGGATTAGGGCTTTAACCTCCAGGATACCTGTGTGAGGAGTGGGGAGGGAGACAGTGGATCCACAGCAATGCCTGTTCTGTGTGCCCATCAGCAGGCACTGAAGGATCCTCAGGGATCAGCCCCAGGGAGCTGGAGGTCTGGAAAATGCTCCTGTCCCAGTTATCTGTCTCCTGATCTCCCAGTAACAGGCTGGGTCATGGAGCCCTTTGGGAACCCTGGGGTGTCTGGGAGGCAGCTGGGAGAAATCTGAAGGAAACAGAACTATCAGCATCACACAGAAGTGTGGCTCTGACTTGCTGCTCATCAGGCACAAGTCCACGTGTGCTGCAGGCAGGGCAAAGAGCTGGACAGCACACTGCTCCCTCACAGGAACAGATTGCTCAGAGGCTGGATGGAGCGGACTTGGCATGGGAGAGGTGGAAGCTCAGAGGAATCTGCCAGCCTGGTGCCAGGGGACTCATCTGCTAGAAATCTGTGAAGGATTTTGGCTGCAAAATGATTTCCCCACATGGCACCAGAGGCTCTGAGTGCTCCCAGGTAACCAAAGCTCATCCAGCTCTCACCATGGTGGTGGTGGGACACACCAAAGAGCTGTGAGGAGGAGGAGAGGAACACTGAGCTTCCTCCAGTGTAAATGCTGAATGCCAAAGGGTTCTCTGCCTCATATACAAAGGCCAAGCTCAGCAGCTGCTCTCTGGGTTGGTCTCTCTTCATTCCTGATGCTCTGCCTTGGAAGCTCTAGCTTGGTATTTAAGAAGCCATTTGCAGCACAGCTGCTCTGCTGCCAGAAGTAAAATTGGTCTGACCCTGGGATGTACGGACATATCCTGGTGCTGGAGCACGACAACCCCATGACAGGCACGGCTGAGTCTCCTTGGGTGTCCTGCCTATTGCTAGGGCTGGATTAGGGCTCTCCAGCCAAGTAAATATCTTTCCTTCTTCCTTTTCTGTCATCTTACAAGGATTTTCAGGAATTTAAGATGCTAAACCCCAATTAGGCAGCACTTATTAATTTCCGAGATGTAATTTATTTACAGAGTGTTGCCATTTGCAGCAGCAAGAGCCGGTAATTGCTGCAGTTTGCTTTCCAGGCTGGGGTCTGAGAGGCTTGAAAAGCTTGAGTGTGGCAGCCGGGGCTGGCTCTGGGTGGATCCTGCCTCCCAGGGATACAAGGAGCTGAGGAAGCTTTTGCTCAGGGGAGTCCTGTCCTGGGGCATGGAAACAGGCCAGGGGCAGGAATGCCATCCTCTTGTCATGGCTGTGTTACCCTACGCGTCCCTCGGTGCCTTTGCTGTCTCAGTTGCTCACTTGAATTTGTCCTGGAAGGATATGGGTGTCCTCATCCTGCTCCGGAGTTCCTGCAAGCCACCTCACTGTGGATCTGAGGGCAGAGCTGCAGGAAATCAATGAGGCCAAAGCAAATGAGGCCCTACACGCTGGTCCTTCAGGCTGCCAGCACCAGGGATGGCATCTGTGCAGTGGGATGGCTGTGCTTTTCCGTTCTCTCCCTGGCACAGGCTCCTGCTCAGAGCTGCAGAGATGCTGAACTAAGGCTGTGGTGACGTGTAGCCCTGTGACCAATTCCTCTAGAGCTGGCTGAGCTGTTTGCCTGGGACACTGGCTCCTCCAGGATGAGCTGGGCTGTAAGGCAGAGCCCTCCAGCCCCATCCAGGTTTATCTCCATTTTATCTCCAGCTGGGGCCAGGTTGAGAGAAGCAGCCTCCTGTGTTTTGAGAGTGGAGAAGCTCTCCTTTCTCCAGCTCATGGACCATTGGGCTGTGTCTTGCCATCTATACCAGCAACACCTTCAGGAAAGTCTCCCTGATGGCTCTTTGGGGAAATCAGTTGGAGGTCCATCAAAATGCCAAGCCACTGCCTTCACCTTGTTATGCTTCCCAAGGACCACTGGAAAATGGGGAAAGAGAGCTGCTCCCCTTCCCCTCCCATGGGATGGGGTCTGCTGGAGGTGAGTGTGTAGGACTGTGAGGTCCTGGTTTTGGTTTGGCTCCAGAGGCACTGCCAAAACTCCAATGTTTCCTGCAGACTTTGACAAATAATTGCAAAATATTCTGGTTTTGTCTTGTGGCAGCCTCCTGAGAGGTTCCTCCTCCTCAGCTCTGCTGAGCCTGCCAAGGAACCAGTTGTACCCAGCCAGCGTCTCCAGTTGATCCATAGTTCCTGTTTGTGGGCACAGGAAGTGTTCCAGGCTCCCAGGGTGGGTAGGGATGGATGCCTGGACGGATTGGCCATCTGTGATCCTGCTGGGCCATTTGGTATGGAGGATCTTGGAGGAAGAGCCTCTGGTGCTGCAGTGAGCTCTGTGCTCTTGGGATAATTTCTGGGAGCTCATGCAGGCAAGTCCTGGCTTCTGAAATGCTTGAAACCAGTGAGTTTGGACCACTGCCTGCTGCTGTGATGATCCTCTTTAATATCCTTGTCCAAGTATCCACGGAGAAGCGTGACCTGCTTCTTCCTAGGCTGAGCATGCCAGGATGCTGCCAGAGGATTTCTGGGTTTGTTTCTTGATCCTCACCTCTTTCTTATGTACATGGTGATGCCTCATGATGTGGTGAGCAGGGGGTGCAGGGAGCATGTCTTTTCTCTCCATAGCTGACCTGCAGAGCAGGAGTCTGGCCCTGGAGCATCCCCTGCCCTTTGTAGGGCTTGAGTTCGGCAGTTCCCAAACTTAAAATGCAAATGAAATGGAAATCTGAGGAGCAAAGAGGCTGCTGACTCCTTCGCTGCTGGGCTCTGCTGCCTGCAGGAGAAGAGTGTTGCTTGTGTTCTCCTTCCCCAGCTAGCCTGGGCAAGGCACTGGCGTGATCAAGGAAGGCAATTTCCTCAGCTCATGCTGAGATCTTATTATGCATTTCCATTAAGCCAGAGAAGAGCAGGGAGCAACCCAAGCTTTCTGGAGCTGTGGCACTGTGGAGTTGTGCAGCACCACAGCCCTGCCAGCCCTGGGGGAGGCTGGAGTGGGCTGAGGAAGGGTTACCCAGTCACAAGGAATCAGGTTAATGTCTTGAAGCCTGCATCTTGGCTCTCTGCCGGCTCCTGGAGCGTGCAGGCAGCTGAGGAGCAGAGGCTGTGGATGCAGATGAGTTGGTGGGGAGATCAGGCCAGACAGTGGAGAGCAGGGTGTTTTCCTCCTTCTCCGTCTTCTGTCTGTTTTCAGTTGTTTTCTATGTGCCTGACCAGCACAGGGCAGGGTCTCCTGAAAAGGGTGCAAGTGGCGGGTGATGCAGGTGGATGCTCCCAAGGGCCAAGGAGTGACGGGGGAAAATATGCTCCAAGGATTTTTTTTGGAGAGCCTTGGAGGTGGCTGGATAAGGTCTGTACTGTCCCTTGGGTAGGGATCTACCCAGCACTCCCTCTGCATCACCCCTGTTCTTCAGGGTTGTGCTGTGCCAGCCTTGCCTGATCCCACAGCCTTCAGCCCAGCCCTGTCCTCACCTCAGTCCTGGCTATGTCTCCCAGCCCTGAGAGCTGCTTTTGGGCTTAGAATCCTCTGGAATCATGCAGAAGTAACTTCAGCCAGGAGCTAGTTCCTGGCTGGGGCTGAGGGGATATTTCCCTGGCAGAGGACTGATCGTGGAGCACGGTTTTGCTGCTCTGTGGTGTGGTGGTTTGGAGCTGAGCTTTAAATGTGGGTCACTAATGAAAAAGCTCTTCTGTAGCTCACTGCACTTTACAGGAACAAATGCCTGTGCTGTTGGGGTGGCTTTTACAGCCTCTGACCATTGTGTTCTTCATCAGCTTAAGCCACGTGCATGATAAACCCCTGAAATGGCATTGGGCACTTAGAATACCAGGGAAGCTTGAGGTTGGAGTAGACTGAAGTGGGAGAAGCCAGGGGGCTGGTTCCTCCCAGTGTTAACAGAGTGATTCTTTCCCGTGGCAGACAGGCTGGTGGAAGCTCTTGGCTTAGCTAAAGAGTGAGGGCTGAGGTGGGGGTGATTAGTGTGTTACAGCTGCCTCCCTGTGACCCTGTCCTGGGGCTGGTCAATGGCAATGTCAGTCTGATCCAAAGTGACTATAATTGCCCAGAAACCATTAGCACTGGCTGTGCCACGAGGACAAGTCCATCATTTCTTCTGTGGGGCACACGGATGCATGAGGCAGCAGATTCCATGGATGCTGTCTGGCCACCTCCGGTGCCCATCTCCCTTTGCACTGTGCTAGGAGACCAGAAGGGATATGTGACTGGAGAGCTGTTCACTCCCTGGCAGACCCACGGAGACATTCCTGGCCTTCAGCAAGGCATGGACAGGCAAGGCAGACCCTTCCCCAGGCACATCCCTGGCAGCATCCAAGGCACGGATGGCTCCAGGTATTTCCTTTTCCTCTGCACTAATCCCATTCAGACCGTGTCCTGCACTTTTCCCTGACAAGGCTGCAGCTGGCAGAGAGTGACTGCTTTGTTTGGAGCTGCCTAGATTAGCTCTGGCCCTCGGGAGCAGAGGCTTCACTTGCTCTGGAGATCAAGGATGCCATGTCCTCCCAGCTGTCCAGCTCCTCACCTGCAGGGCTGCGATTGCCCTCAGCCCATTTGGACTGGAAACCAAACACCTGCATGAGTGAACGGAGAAACCACAGGATTTTTGCTAGCAAATAGTCCTGTTGTGCTACACAGAGAACACTGTCTTTTTTTTCTCTTGTGTGTGGTACCTCTTAGAGCTCTGAGGCATCTCTGGACTGTGGAATGTTGGGCTTGCAGCCAGAGGTGTTGCTGTGACTCCAATACCATGTACTGTTCATGCAGCTCTGGGCACAAGCACTGCTGGACTCTAGGGCTGCTGCTAGAGGTGCCAGTTCCTAAACTTGTTCAGATCCTACTTCTTTCTCTGCTGCTCATGGTTCTCTGCAGGTCACCCACCCCTGATGTGCTGCAGCAGATCCCATGTTACAGTCAGCAGTGCAACAGGGGCACCATGATGGTGAGACCTGTCAGAGGGTTAAAAAAGGGCTTAACAAGAGGAAAGGAAATCCTGCTCTGCCAGAGACCTTGTTGGGGAGCCTTATCTAATTAACCTCGGAGATGGTTGCTCACTGTGCTGTTGTGTGCCAGCAAAGACACCAGGAATTGTCACCATTGGCCATCTCTCCCCTTGGAACTCCTGACCAGACCTGCAGACAAGGAGGACTGGAGCAGAGCAAGGCTGTGAGACCTTGCCCATCCAGATGTTTCACTGAAACTGCAGGGACGTTTTTGCATGACTCCAGATCCCTTTCCTGAGCTGGCAAAGCCTCCTCAAAAGTCCCTCAAAGTGCTTCTTCAGCACATCCAAGCACCTCAGCTTCTCCAGACCCCCGACCTCTGCCCTCTGTGAGTTTGTGTGAGGAGCTCCAGGCAGGAGGAAGCAGCTGAGGTAGGTCTGGCTAGCTCCTCTTGCGGGTGATGCTTGCTGTGCCTGGCTCTGACTGGTCTTTCCCAGCAGGGCTGTGGCTGCCGGAGCAAACACCTGCTGTGTGTGAGCATCTCCTGCCTGGCTCTGCTGCAGCAAGGAACGAAGTCCCTGCTGTGTCCCAGCCCATGAAGGAGAGCTGTGGCTGCACACCCCAGACGTGGCTGTGCCCAAAGAGGGCACTGCTGGGCCACATTCCTCCCCACCATCCTCCCCACAAAGTGCCTTCCCAGCCCCAGCTGCTAACTGGGAGCAGGGCTCTCCTCTCCAGAGCTCAATGGAAACACCCAACCTCAAGGATTTCTTGGGGGAAAATCATCTTGGCTCATGACAAGGCTTTTTTTTTTTTACTTTTTCTTCTGAGGTGTAGCAATTACATTAAATAAGAAGCTGTCACTGCAATGCCTGTCCTGCCCTCTGACAACCTGCTCTTCTCAGGAGCTTAGGTGAAAAAAACACATACATTAGAGGTGCTTCTTGTCCTGTTTACATTTCTTCTTTGCCTTGGCTCACCTGTAGGGAAGGCTCCAGGTTCATCCCATTGCTGAGGGTCCCCTAAGCTCCCCTGGAGCTGTCGGTCCCCAGGTGTGTCCCCAGCAGGTCCTCCTTTGCACACACCCTTGGGTGGCTTCTGCAGGGAAACACTTCTGATTAAATCTTGCTTGTCCAGGGAGAAAACCAGGGAGAAATAGGTTGGGAAGCCTGTTCTGACACAGAGCTGTCAGAGAAGGGAATGGTATTCCGAGGCTGCTGCTCTGCTCCATAGGAGGAAAGGCTTCAAACAGCAATTAGCCTGCACTGCCATTTCCAGGGAAACAGCTCTTGGTGCGCTGGACAATGGGCTGCAGGAAGCAGGGAGGTTAAAAGCTCTAATTCTGAGAGGATATATTTAGGTGGGCTTTTTTCCTTTCAAAGGAAGGTAGGTTAGAAAGGTTCTGACTCCTTTAAATAGACAATCCTTCCATAACCAGCTCGGAGCTGCGTCAGGAGCACTGGCTGTTCCCTTTGTCACGTTTGCTGGTAACAAATGCCCAGCTGGTGTATCTTGGAACCTGCTCTGTGTCAGAGCAGAGGGGCTGAAGGAAAAGTCTGGGTTCCCTCAGCAGCTGGCACAGGAAGAAGTTCTCTGCTGCTGCTTGCCAGCTGTGTTGTTTGTTCTGTTAGCTGGAAAAGAGCAGTGTAAATGATAATTTAGTCTGGAAGAGTGCAGCACAGTGCAAAACCCAGCACCAAGCCAGAACTGAGTTCTCCTGCCACCATCCCTGGATCCCTGAATGTCCCTGATCCTCTCTGGTGGCATGTGCTGGGGTATGGGGGCAGCTGTGGGCCTGCAGAGGGGAGCTCATGGCAAAAGGACAGATCTGTTTCACCAGAAGGGGCTTTCTTTGGGATGCAGAGGCGCCTGAGTGAGAAACTGGGGAGTGCAGAAGGAGCAGGACTGCTCTATGATGCTGAGAAGCACAAGGAATTCTCTCCAGCTGTAGGGCTGTTTCTCAGGGTAGGTTGGCCTTGTTTGGGAGATGTCCTGGTGGTGTTTGGGCTGTCACCCACAAAGCCACAAGCTGCTGACACACTTTGCTGGCTGGTTGGATGTGTTGTGCTT
Source organism: Donacobius atricapilla (assembly GCA_013397315.1). Taxonomy (NCBI): domain Eukaryota; kingdom Metazoa; phylum Chordata; class Aves; order Passeriformes; family Mimidae; genus Donacobius; species Donacobius atricapilla. Next base: position 856,077 of record WBMY01005226.1, read on the forward strand.
TCCCAGAAATGTTTTCTCCATGTGGCTGAGCAGGCTGTGATCCCAGACAAGGCGCTCCCAGGGTGGTGTTACAGAGGGTGAGAGGTGCTGACAGAAGCTTTTTCCCATCCTTTGCTTTGGTATACCTGGGCCTGCTCATTTCCCCAAATAATGCTGCTCTTGGTTAACTTGTGGTGTCCCTGCTCATGACAGGAGGGTTTTGGAAGTAGATGATCCTTAAGGTGCCTTCCCAGCCAATCCATTCTGTGTTTCTGTGAACTCCTGGCAGTCATTTCTGTCTCCCTGAAGTGCTCCTTCCTCTGAACTCCTTCCACTGACACTTGTATCCATTCCCTGCTGCTGTGCTTGGCCTGTTCTGCTCCCTCAGGTGTCTCCAGCTCAGCCATCCTCTCCCACAGCTCTCCTGGCCAGCACAGCTTGTTCCCAAGCTGGGAAGCTTCCCCTGGAGCAGAGCCTGCCCTGTCATGCTCTGCCACATGCCCGGCTGTGGAGGCTCTGTGTTTGTCCCCCTTCCCCAGAGCTGTGGGAAGGGCCTGTGCTGTGCAGGGGAGGATGAGGTGGGAGGTGGCACCAAGGCCCCTGTGACTCAGGCAATTGCCATCAGCTGGCAGCTGTGCACAGGCTTTTTCCAGTGGTCATGGTGAGGAGCTGCATCCTCTCTGCCTTCCCAGGAGGGCTCAGAGCAGGCTCCTGCACACCTGCCCTCCCTTTTGAAGGGTGGGGAGAAATTATTGAGGTTATTCACGTGGCTTTTGTGGTGTTTGATCTGACAAGAAGACTGCTGTCGTTGCTTGGCTGTTGTTTGCTCCTGTCTGTGCCCCAGAAGCATCACTGAGGCTCTTGCTGCCCTCCAAAACCCCTTTGCCAAACTGCCGTAGGGACAAAGTGAGCTTTGCCCTGGCAGAAAGGAGCCTCTGGCATTGGTTCCTTTCCCCATGGCTTCTCTTGGCCACATCCAGCACGAGTGATGTTTGTTGGCAGGGATCCCTCCCTGCACTGCTGCTGGCCTCATGCTTGTTCCTGACAGGAGCCAGCAGCACATGATGGTTTCAGAGACAAATGGGGCTCCCAGATGTCAGGGCAGAAGTAAAGGATCTGGAAATGTGAGCTTCACCTGCCTGCAACTCATTCTGTGCTTTTCTGGAGCATGCTGCTTATCAGCTGCTGTGGTACCCAATTCCCTCTGCCATGGAACAGAGAGGTGGGAACAGACCTTGGCAAATCAACAGTGCTCATTCCAGGGGAAGCAGCACGGGGTGGGAAAATGCTGGGGCATGGCTCACCAGCTGCACCCACAGGGCTGGCAGTGGAAGCTGGGGCTGACTGAGGCAGGCTGCAGGCTGGGAGGTGGTGCCACGGCTGTGCAGGAGCTGTCCCTGCCCCCCATGTCCCTGAATGAGGGCGGGACTGGTAGGTTCCAACCCCAGCCCTATGCCCTGAGCAGCAGATCTGGCACTGCTCAGTGCTTGAGCAGTTGCCAGCGCGGAGCTGCCACGGGCTGATCTATCACCAGTGACTCTGGCCAGCACTGGGGACAGTGTGGCTCGTGGTCCCTTGGAGAGGGAGGCAGCCTCCCCTTGCTCCCTGCCCCACAGCAGTGCCCAGCCTGCTCACCCTGCTCGCTTGATTTGTCCACGTTGGTCGAGGATGAAGTCACAGATATTTCTGGGCAGCGATAGGATCTCGCCAGCCAGCTCTCCTTTAATAAGATCCCAGGCCCTGGAGGTGCCCCATTCCCTTATCTCCCCTCTGCGGATGTGCAGTGCCCCCCTCTCTCTCCAGCCTGGGAGGAAGCAGCTGAATCACTGCCACAACCCCTTCTCTACTCGTGACTAAAAGGAGAGGTTGGATGCCAAAGGAAGGCATGAACACAGCCCTGCCCAAGTTTCTCTGGGTCCCAGGGCTTTCCTGGAAGCTGTCTGATGAAAAGGGAATGTTCCTAGCCAGGGAAGTGAGTGCCAGAGCATGTCTCCTGGCCAGAGTGGACACTATGAGCCAAAAATGTGGAAAAAGAGGTAAAAAGAGGGTATGGGCAGCACTTCATCCAGTAGAGAGCCTGGAAAATGCAGAAATTGTGAAGGGAAGGGAACAATGGAATGAGAAACTTCAGTGGAATTACCGGCGGTGCAGAGGAGGAATTGATTCTTAGCATATGAAAAAAAAGGGGGAAAGAAAAAAGCTCTCAGCAATGCTACTGGAAAAGTTGAATGTGTGGTGTTCTCTGTGGAGAAGGGATGATGCCTTCAGCTCATTTGACAGTGACCCTGTGGGAATCTGTCTCCGTTGCTGCCACAGCCCAGGGCAGCAGCATTTGGAAGTGTGGGGGGCTGGGGGTGGACAGGTCCCCCCAGCTCCTGCCCGGGGCTGGAGAGGAGTGAGGAGCAGCTCTCTGGATGAGGAGGGAGCAGCTCTCTGGATGAGCTGTGAGCCCTGGGCTGATCCCCAGGCTGGGTTCCTGGGAAGCACAGGATGAAGGTTTAGTGTGAGGTTATGCAATGATTGACCTGACAGGAGCGGGTCTGATGGAGGCAGGGAGCCAGCTCAGCTCCCAGCCAGGTCAAGCTGTGGTGTTGATACCATCAGTGTTCAGAAATAGAGAGTTTTCTTTGATCAGAAAGTCCTGAACATGGCACCCTGCTGTGGAAATCGGTCTGGGTCGTCCCCACTCCCCAGGCCAGGTTGAGCTGTTGGAACACCTGCAGGGCTTGCAAAGCCATTTGGGGTCTGTCCACTAGTGTCAGGCAGCGCCACCTCCTGTGAACCAGAGGAGCCCCTTGTCCCCAGGCCCCTTGCTGCCATGAAGATGAGCCCCCACACTTCACTGCTGTTAGAATTCCCTGTTGCTATGGCAATTCCCCAAGCTGATGCTCTCGGTGCTGTCTCTCCACTGCCAGGCCTTGTATGCCCAACGGAGCTGTGTGTGCACCTCAGGATGTCCACGTGCTTCGTCCCAGAGATGCTTCATAATCCCCTTGGTGCGTGAGTGGAATCTCTCCTGAGCTGGTGAAGGGTGTGCTTGGAAGGTCTGATAAGAAGGTTAAGGAGAGGCCAGCAGTGCTCACCCCACTGCTGAGAGCTCCACAGCTAAACTTAGCCCCTGAGTCACTCATGAGTCAGCAGTTCGGGGGCAGGGAATCTTAATTTCTCTCTCTCTTTTCTCTCTNAACAATGAGGCACCAAGGTAGGGTCCAGATTGGATCGATTTTCTTCCTAATCCAACATGTTGCCAACCTGAAGTCCTTTCCCCTGGAGCATCCCTGAGCCACTCCAGAAGAGTGAGCTCCATCCTCTGATACCTGCTATGGCCAGGGCCTGTCTGCAGCTGAGCAGCCTCCTTGCCCATCCTCAATGGCCCAAGATGTGGAAAGCTCTGCCTGGCCAGCCAGGTCTCATGCTGGGAAACTGCTGGCCCAGGCTGTGGGCAAGCAGAGCATCCCTGGAGCTGCTTGGAAACACAATGAGTGAAGATTCATCCAGATGCTCTTATCCCAGCATGGTGCACAAGTGCTGCAGCACTGCCAACAGCAGCAGAAGTGCTCTGAAAAACCCACGTGAGTGTTAAAATAAGGAACAGCAGGAGATGCAGATGTGCTGGGCCTCTGGAGCTGCTCTGTTCGATGCTGAAGCCTCCTCCAGACCAGTCTGTCCCTGTGCTGTGTGTGCCACCAGACAGCCCTCCCCAGAGGAGGTCCCTGGGGGTTGTGATGGAGCAGAGCTCTTTGCTGAACACCCTTTCCCAGGATGCAGCAGGCTGGCCAGGCAGCTTTTTGCAGTCCCCAGAACGTAAATCCTGGGAGCAGAGTCCCCCCTGTCAGCCGGCTGTATCCATTAGTGTGAGATCCCACTGAGTGTGTTTTGCATAATTTGTTTCCCAGAATGAAGTGTTTTACAAGTGCAGCATTTAATCACCTTGCAAAAAGGGGATGAAAAACCATCCCCGTGCCTGGGGCTGGGAAATGGCTGGAGAGGAATCTGGAGAGGGAACCATGTGCTCACTCCACAGCGTTAGCTGGGCTGGAGAGCCCAGAGGGGCAGTTGTGTGCTGGCAGAGCACTGGGGCTGGACAGGAGAGCGGGAAACACCAGACATGAAGACATCTGCAAGGAACCAAGCCCCAGCATCCTGCCCAGGAGCTGGATCTGCTCCCCAGCCCGCCATGCCTGCCCTCCCAGGAGCCTCTGCAAGCCAGCTCCATTACAGCTCCGGAAACACAACTCTTCCCTGGGGCCTTGGTGCTCCTCCTCTTCTGTTCTTAGTAGAGACACCCCAAAACTTGGCGACTCAAGTGTCTTCCCAGCTGAGTGTGTTTCTGGCAACATGGTGAATCCAAGCAAGGCTGACAACACCTGAGCCAGGAAACTACTTCTGGTTCCTGCACAGAACCTGTCCCTTCCTCGAGGCAGAGGTACCTCTACTGTCAGTAAGGATTGCTGGCCAGGTTCCTTTTTTCTGGCACCTGGGGATAAACCAGTGGCTTGATGGCCCATGTAGGGCACAGTGAGCAATGGGCACTCCTGGCCCTGCTCTGGGGGTGACAGTGGGTGTTGGGCTGGGGGGCTGCTGCTCTCACTGTCATTTTTCTTTAATTCACAGCAGGTGAAGGATGAAAAATCAAAGTAATGGCCAAGGATCCAGCATCCGCTTGACTTCTCTTGCCCATGGCAGAGTGATAAATCCAGTTAAGGCATTGCAGCGGGCGAGACCACAAGGTTACCCAGCCTGGAGCCCACACGCTGCAGGAGCTGAGGATGATGCCGGCCCAGCATCCTCAAGGTGTGCTCTCCTTCCTTGTCCCTGTCTCACCTTTGAACCTCTGCTGGTGGGGGATTGGTTCAGCCGGGCTGGCAGAGCCCAGGAGCCTCCCCATGACTCAGGAGCTGTTTCTGCTGCCTGCCTGCACCGTGGTGGGGGCTCTGAGAGCCATGCTGATAAATCCAGCACCTTCTCCTGCTGCAGGCCTGGCCCCCTTCCCTCTCACCCAAAGAATCTCTCCTCTGAGCACTGCTCCTGCTCCTTCCAACAGACTAACTGTTGAGGTCTGGTGCTGCTGGGGTGGTGTGAGGGGGGTGATCCCTGCTCTGATCTCAGAGCAGGGCAGTGGGCTCCAGGAGGCTTCTGGCCACCCCTGTGGCAAAGGGTGTAGCTGTCATCTTCATGAACAGGGTCTGAGCATTGAACTTTGTCTCTGGCAGATGCTGGAGGAGACCACCCCTCACCCAGCCACGTGCCTCTCCTTTGGCTGTGAGAAGATAACAAGCAGCTCAGAAGGATGGGCTTTGGTGCTGGTGCTGCTGAATAGGAAAGAGAATGAGGCTTTGGGAGCACGACCTCCTGTCCCTCAGCCCCCTGGGGAGTGATGACCTCCAGGCAGGAAACTTGCAGGGCTGGGCCGGAGCACCATGAACAGCGGGGTGCAGAGGGGATGGGTGCCTGCCTCTCCTCCGTTATTTATTGTGCCATAAAATCCAAGGAAAGGTGCATCAGTGAGTGCTGTGAAGGGTTTCACACGTGTCAGCTGTGTGTGTGTGATGGAGCAGATGCTCCTCCGAGCCCAGGGGCTGCTGATTTACAGGGCACCCTTCAGCTGCCTGTGCCTCCACTTGGCTGTGACATGGGCCTGCTTGCCCATGAGCTGGGACAGCAGGGACCCTCCAGGAGCAGTGTCCCACCTGTGAGGGCACCTTCTCTGAGGGTGCTTTGTGGCTGATGCCGTCCCAGGGAGGCAGCGACCACTGGGGGGTTTTCTTCGAGGAGCTGAGGCTGCCACTGGCTGACTTCCCGGGAAACCAGAGGTGTGCCAGGGCACTCTGTGTGTGTGTGTTCCTCTGACAGCTCCCGAGCCCCTCGGACGGTCCTGGCCGCATGTGACAGCAGAGCTGTCACCGGTGCTGACAGGAGATGTTCCTGCATAGAGCTGTTCTCTTGGAACGTGCAGCCAGCTGGGAGAGGGTGGCAGTGAGCACCTCTGCAGGGGGACAGGCCAGCACACAAACCCCCAGGACATGCAGGGATGAGTCTGATGTGTGTGGCCCACTCGTGGGTGGAAGCCTGAGCAGGCACTGACAAGCTGGACATCAAACCTGGGTCAGCCAGGAGACATAAATCCTGGTATTTGGGATTAGTGCAGGTAATTTGTTTTAAAGACAGACAAATCCCTTTCCTGGAGGTGCCTGCTTGTCACGGCAGACCTTCCTTGTCTCCAGAAGTGTTACTCCAGTTGAACAGCTCCTGCTCTTTCAAGGGGAACGGACTCTGGAGTTGCTAATCACTGGGCTGGAGGATTTTTTCCCCTAACACTTGTTGGTGATTGTTTCCTCCTCCTCCCTTTTGTGTTTCTGCAACACCCCAGGCTTGGGAAGAACCATCTGCTGATTTGATTAATGGACCTTTTCTGAAAAAGCAGCAGAGACAAATGTCCTCCTGAACGTGGCAGAGAGAAATGGAGAAACAGGCTGGCTAATTTTCAGCCATTATTTTGGGACCCACACTCCTTCCCAGTATCAACTTAGCTATTACTTCAAAAACTAATTAATCTTCACTCAGGCAGCTCAGAGACCTCAGTTTAGATAATTAACAGCCCATAGATCATGAAAATTCCTGCTTTTGGATCCCACTGCTGTGCTTGCCTTCAACAATACTCCCTCTATCGTCCTGCTTACCAACTCCTTTCATCAATCCATCTTTTTTTTTTTGACAATCAAGAGTAAATAATTAGCTATGATGGATTTTGCTTACTTTCTTGCAGCTCTGTTCCTATTTTTTTGGGTTTTTTTAGTCCTTAAATGTTCTTCAGCCAGGCAATTTTTGTAGTGGTTTTGCAGCTAATTACAGCCAAGCAGAGCAAATTGCTGCTGCTGCCTGGAAGAGCTGGAGAAAGGTTGGATTTGGCTTATGGAAAAGCTGGGAGATGAGGTATGAGAAAGGAGACCCTAGAAAGTTAGGGACGGGATGTTTTTTTCCCCCTTTCTCAGTCTTGCATGATACAGCCTGAACTTAAAACATGAATTGCTGGGCTCGGGCTGGGCTGACCTCCCATCCTGACCTCTTGCTTGCTGTCACAGCTCTGATCCTCTTGGACACCCAGTCCCTGTGAGATTTAGCTCACCTTTCCAGTGTAAGAGTGATCGATTTCCCATGCATCCCCCTGGAAGTGTGCCCCAGGGACAGGGCTTTGGGTGTGGGAAGGGCAGAGAGGCGCTGCTGCAGGGAGGCTGTGAGCAGGGGATGCTTCTCTCTCATCCTCCTCCCACACCAGCCAGGGTTTCTCTCTCTAGATCGCGGGTTTAACAAGGCCCTGCCTAGGGAAGATCGCTAACGATTTCAATTTCCAGCGTGCTGTGAATTAGGAGGCAGCCTGCACAACAATGCCGAGCAGGAGCAAGCTCGTCAGCTAATTACTGTCCCCACGTCCTCCCACTGCCACCGCTGCTGCCCGGGCCCCTAATTGCTCCCTGTCCTGAATGCATTTCGCTGGTGCTGCTGGTCCATCCACAGCTCTTGCCTGGCTCTCAGCGGCAGCTGCTGCTCTCTCTGCCTCCCCCCACCTCCGTCAAGTTTGTTAATGAAAACCTTATCAGTCTGTGCAGATAATGCCGGGAATAATTAGTACTCAGTGAGCTCTGTCGGGCTCCTCAGCTCTCCCCCCACCCCCCTCCCTCATCTCCTTCCTATTTGCAGTTTCCCAGGCGCTTGGTGAGTGCTGGGGATGTTTTGGCTTTGGGATTTTTTTAGGGGGAGCGGGGGGGATTTAGATCTTCCTCACCCTGTGCAGTTTTCAGTCTTCCTGGCTTCATCCACAATCCTTGCTTGAAATTTGTGAGTGGGATGGGTGTCTGTGTTCTCCACCCTGTGCACCCAGAACCTTAAGCAAAAGCAGTCCCATGGTGGGTTGGAATCAGATGATCCTTAAGGTCCTTTCCAAACCGTTCTGTGATTCTGTGAAAACCACCTGAGTTTTCCTTGCTCAGGGCACACCTGGTGCATGTGGGGAGCTGCAGCCAGGTACGCTAGATAGGTGCAGTCCCAAGAGACCTGCTTGGGTTCCAGCTCCCGCCCCGGTCCCATCCCTGCAGGGAAGCAAGGGACAGTCCTGCCTCTGTATCACGGACCTGTCCCAGCTCCACTCGAGCTCCTTTTTTTTTAATTATTATTGTGTTTATATTCGTTGTTTCTTGGCTCAAATCTTTCAGCTTGATAAAGGATGACAGTGCTTCTCGAGTGCCTGGGATGGCATAAATAATTCTGGTGCTGAGAGCAAGATTTACGGTGATATAAATGTCAGGAGTGAGCCCACTTTGTATTAATGGCCTTATTAGTTATGTTGCTGTAAAATACTGATACTCCAGTTGTTAAGCAGCCATAGCTTTGCTCTGCAGCATTAATTCAATAAATTGGACCCTTTTGATATAAATCTTACAGTCTGCTGAGCCCCATTAGAAAATCTTTCATGACGTGTCAGAGATCTTCAAATGGCTTTGGCTGAGGCACACCTGGGAATAAAAAAGCTGCTTGGTGTGCAAGTGTGGGGTGAAGACTCTGAATTCTGTGCCTGGGTCGCAGCTCAGCATCTCCTGCGGGCTGGGGATGTGGCACGATGTGTCACACAAGCGCCTCAGGGGCAGCCTGGCCCCTGCAGCTCTGGGGATTTTCAGCCTCCAGCTGCGTCCCAGAGTCCAGGGCTGGAGTCTCCTGTCAGCCAAAGGCAGACGTGGCTGCAGCCCCAAGCTCTGGCTCACGCAGGCATTGAGAGCAGGTCCGAGGAGAGGAGAGGAGAGGAGAGGA